>WEKW01013234.1:23451-91595 GCA_013389905.1 Sula dactylatra | reverse complement strand
CATAGAAGGCACATAGAGCGACAAAAAAGGGACAAATAAGACAAATTACATTGACTGCATACATTGGTTGCTGCAGTTAATGCTAAGCTTTAAAATTTTAAGATGTGTGATAGTTGTAATAGGTATTAAAGATAAAACTAATATTTTTTTTTTCTTATGACCAATTATGTGTCTGCTTGTCCATTTTATTTTGTGCTGGAGATCTGAATTCTTTCTCCCATCTTGCCTTCATTGAAAAAGAGCTTGTATTTGTCTTTTTTACTTTCTGTTTATTCCTTTGCAGTTGTCTTCTCCCTGCTCCTTTTACAGTTTGTTAATACCTGGGTTTGTTTTGGTTTAGTAATTTTATTGAGATACCAATTTCAACCAGAGAGAAATGGCAGAATAAAATTTTTTATTATGTGTTTTATAGATGATTGCAACATCATGAGAAATGTGGCTTCATAGGAGGATACAACTAATTGGATAATTTGGGAATGACAGGATGACCAGGAAAAACTGCTTTACCTCTTTAATTGAATATGAAATTAAAATATTTGTAAACAGAACTTCTTTGTCTATCTGTGGAAAGAAAGCAAATAGTTTTTCAGATCCTATTTTGGGCATCTATGTAAAGAAGAATCACTTGGAGAACATCACTGAAATAGAAAGGAGTTTAACAGGAGGTTTAGCGTACTGATTTTACGTATATTAGGAAGTTAGAATTATGATGAGAATTCCCTGCCGTGTGAGTTAGAAAACACTCATCGTGGAAAACAATGCCAGAAATCATCAGTTGAAATTATCGTTGCTTTTTTCTCCTTTTTTAGGGGCTCTTGTTATTTGGAAACGCTTTCAGAAGCTTCTGTATTGCTTAAAATTAGCAGGAGTTATTCAGGGCTTGCTTTCTTTAAAGAACATTCTTTTAAAATGGATACAAATTGCCTGAATTTATCCAGGAGCCGGATTTGGTCACTTATGCTGAAACACAAACGAAATGCATTATAAGGGGGGGAAAAAGTCCTTGGTTTTTCTGCTTTCTGGGAGATGTTCTTTTAATTTAAACTATATCTCTTCATTTTGTGGTAATTTTTGTTTAACTTCATTATCAGGTCATTTTATTAATTTTCCAGCTAGTTGCTCTCCAGAGCATTATAGTTAAACATCAGTTGGGAAGCAAAGTTACATTTTTGCAGAATAGTGGGGGTTTTTTTCCTATTAATATGAACAACCATTATGTTTATTATAGCTGTAGATGGTTATTAACTGTAATAAACCTCATACATTTGACCACACTTTGTAGTCAGTTTCATTATTTTGCTTCAAGGAGCTTAAAACTTAAAGCTTTTTTATTCAGTTGTGCCGAGTACAGTGAATTCTTATCTGTTGGTTGAAGATGATATGATAATGAAAATCATATTTCTCCACTTCATAGACTTTACATATAACAATGAGGAAAGAAATACTGAAATCTAAGAAGTTGTTACAGAAGCACACAAACTTGCAGGGAGGTTCAGGAGCAGGTTTGTTGTAGGTGGTTTGAACTCCCTTTTTTCCTTACTGAAATATCTAGTAAGAAAGCAAGCAAACATTTAATGTATTAAAAAGGTGATTTTTCCTGTTTTTCAGAAAGCAGGGAAGTGGTATTGCTCTAATCTGTTTTTAAAGGTGTGATCTTTATCTTTTTTTTTTTTTTGCTTTTGTCGTTTAGGTCTCTGGCAAGTGTAATGGACAGTGCAGAAAAAGGCCTGTCCTCGGCTGAAAACTTAAAAGGTTTTATTGAGATAATAATTCCATTACTGATTGAGTGCTGGATTGAAGCATCTCCTGCACAATCAGCTCCCATTCTTGGAAACCTTTTGGAATCAGAATCTCAGCAGCTTATGCAGCAAGTGCTTAGTATAATACATTTATTGTGGAAACTCACAAAGCGACATGATGAAACATACAAAATGGTAAGGGAGAAGTGATCTGTGGCATAATAATGACAGTTCATTTTGTTTTGATTGGGAACTAGTGATTTGGTGATTGGAAGTAGTCAAAATATTTTATTAAGAGAGAAAGCCTAGGTTTTGAGTAGAATTTGAGTTTGGATTTTGTCAAGTCTCTTACTCTAGAAAAGAATCTGTTGAATTGAGCAATGAGTTCACCGATAGTCTCCAGGAATCCTTCTTGACAGACTGCAGCACAAAAGCTTTTGAAATTGGAAGTGGTATTGGAGGTGAGGAGCTTTTTGTCTCCCAGATAACGTCTAGAATATAAATTTGAACAAGGCGTAGAATGGAGTTGTTTGTTCCTTGTTTTTATGTGTTAAAAAATTTTGTGGGGATGGGGAGGTAGAAATGAACAAACCCTAAACCCTTGGAAAAGTAGGGGATAACGGAGGTATGAGATCCTGTAATTGCTTGGTGCAACCTACGTTGTGTCATGATTGGTACTATCACAAGACATCGAATCAAAACCTCAATAAGAATTTTGGACAACATCCTTGAAGGTTTTTTTGCCCTAATTATTTTGTCTGTCTTCTACTTTGATAAATTAATTGCTGGTTTTTAACTTTAGCTGCTCTCCCAAAGATTTTGCTAACTGGAAAAAGAATGCTCTTCTCTTTCCATTTTGGCTGTTGAGAGTAGTTGGAAGGAATGTCTTGACAGCTCTTTGCTTCACCTGTGTATAGGACAGTAGGTACAGTTGCTAAACAGAAACCTGCTTATAAAATAATTATTGGAAATCAGTTGTGGAATCATTCCATTAGACCAGAGTTATCCAACATACGCAGCCTGAGGGATAGATTCAGTGTGTCTGAACGAAACATGCTATTCCACTTTCATCTTTTCTAGAAGGCCTCTTGGAAGCAGGCAGAAAGCAGGCTGTTGGCCAGGTAACTGCTGCCCTCAGCCACAGGGTGCCTGCATTTCGGCCACATGAAAGGAGTGCTGCTGTGTCAAGATGTAGCTGTTTTAGGTACACGCAGTTGCATTATGACCTTGGATGTTCTTGGAAAAAAAAAATCTGATGTCCATACAACTTTTTTTTTTAGCAAACTGTGGTTTATATAAGATAAACTGTTTATCTTTTTCCTTTGTAGTCACCTTTATATATAAAATGCATTCAAATGGCTCAATTTGAAACTGGAAACTTTGCTTATTTAATAGACCTTGGACTTATGGGCCAAATTGGTTATTAGAGACACTTTGGAAAACCACTATGAATATGCCTAGTTGGAAAGCTGTTAATCTTTGAAATAGTATAATGTTTGTTCTCTGTTCTTAATACTTGAATATCAAAAGGATTATTCTGCCTGACCAATTTGATAGCAGTGCAGGCTTTTTTTGTGGTAAGTTCTGCTGGACAGTTTGTGGAATGGTGACTGTGAATGTCTGCTAACCCACAAAGCAGAATTACTTCTAAATATTAAAAAAAATCCTTTTTCTATAAGGATGACCTTTTCTACCGGAAGACTTATTGTGTCTAGGCTTTGAACTACAAGTACACTAATGATGGGGAAAGATGACAGCAGTGTTAGAATATGTTTTACTGGAAAACTGCAAGTAAATCAGAGTTCATTCTGATTTTAAGTACCCTGATAAATTGATATAAAAGCACTTTCAATTCACATCTGTAACTCACTTGGTGTAATACTGCATATGCCCACATTAATATGTGCTGAGAAAATATACTGGTCCGGTTTGGATTAAATGTTGTTGCTCAACCTTGACTTACAATTTTACTCCCTTGTTTGGTGGACCTTCAGGTTCATGCGCATACACATTACATTTACGCCTGAAAGTACATATATATGAAAACTTGCAAGCAGAAGCTGAAGTTCTGGTTTTGCATTGATCCCAATAATGGATTTTGGGAGGTGATTGCGTTGATGTATTTCACTTACTACTGTGTTTTCTGTCATCTGCTTTTCTTAACAGGAACTGTGGCTTCGAATGAATTACCTTGTTGATTTCAAGCACCACTTCATGCGTCATTTTCCTTATTCTTTACAAGAAACAGTAAAGCACAAAAAGAAAGATTCATGCAAAGGGTAAGAATAAAATCAGTGTCGTGTTACAGCTTTTAATTTCATTAGATACGTGAGACAATGTGAGTTATGTGCTTTATCCAGTATTAAGTTTTTACTGTTGGAAAAGAAAACTTTTTTGCATATTCCTTGAAGATCTGTAGAGAAGTTTTTACAGGAAGGTAGCATTGCTTTGAGTTGAGAAGTTTTGGTTGTTCTTTGTAAAAGTATTGTATAGGAAGTCATCTGAATAGCCTCCAGTAGAAATTAAAACACTGCCTTAGAGAAATGAAAATATTTTATTGAATGCTTGAGCTGGAATTTTCATATTGCTAAATAGTGATTTGTGGTAGTCAGACTAGATTAATATTTCTGCATATTTTCTTCAGTTGACTGCTGAATTACATTGAAGCATTGTTAAAACTTTTTTTTTCACCCACGTCTACTCTTCTATAGTTGTATTACAAGGCTGGATAAATACAGCCAGGAGGGGAGATGGGAAACGTTGTGCCTATTCTGTAAGGCAAAGCAGTACTGGAGCAGGAGAATTCAAAAGCTCACGTTTCTTCACTATTGAGCTGGCAGAGTGGTTGCACCAGTTTTGTTTTGGTACAGGCCAGCAGCAGGTTGTCTCCCCTCTCAGCTCCCAGATGTGAGACTATTTATGCAAAGTCAGTTCTGGAATCATTCTGTGCCATTGCAGTCCATATAAAACACTGGTGTAATGTACAGTGGGTATCAGCTGGTGTCTATCTTGGTTTCAAATACTTGCAAGCTGTGCAACTGCAGATTGAGCTGTAGTGGTAGGAGAAGCTTTTGCTATACTAAGGGTCTACCATGGTGCAGGTATACTTGAGTCTGAAATCATTCTTGGTATTTTGACTGTTGCATTTTCCCTTCCTGGAAGGGCACATAGATCAAAGGTACAGCATACCTCTTCGTTAAATGCTTTCATTACAGGTAAGTCTTGCCTGTTAAGTTCATAAAGCCAAAAGGTTTTTTGCTTTTCCAGATTTTGACCTGAACACCCTTCCTGGAAACTGGGATTCTCAGAATTAGTAGTTAGGCAATGCAGTATCTTGTCTTATAGATGACACCCTGGCTAACCATACTTCTGTTGATCCTTCTTCATTCTGCTACTAAGTTTTGCCCTGTTCTTGCCCTTTAAAATAAATACATTGTTGGATACATCCAGGAGAAATAATCTGTGAAACTCTTTTGTGTTTTTAGTTTGACTGCTACTTTGAGACTTCTGGAAACTTAGCTTCATGCCATGAAAATAAAAACAGTTGCTTTTGTTTTCCTTGCTTACCAATATATTGGGTTAAAGGCCTGCATTTGGAAACCCTGCACGGCAACTTGAGGCTTCCTGCCTTGTCCAGTTTGCAAAATGTTGCAGAAGTTTACCACAATACTACTGATAGTGCTTAGTAACTCCATATTCTGAACATGAAAAAGTTATTAGCATTTATGCCATGTATAAGTGATGTCCACAGGTTGAGATTTATTTGCTCATACTGTAATGGTTAGCTCTGAACTGAAGCGTGGTACACTTAAGTTATTGCAGGGTTAAAGTGCTTGTTGTTATTTCATTGTCACATTTCTGCTTTGTGTTCTGAATGTAGAAATTCATATTGTGCAGCTTTCTGTAGAGGAATGCTGTGGATTTTTTTGTTTGTGTTTTATATTCTGTGAGTGACTAATCAGCAAGTAGAAAAGTTCTAGCCTTATGTATGAAGCTGCAATACCCTTGATTCCTTTCCTGATATCCCTTAATTTTGTCTTTCAAACCTCTGTAGGGCAACAGCGTGGTTCTGCAGAATATTGTGGTGGTGAAAAATGTGTTTCTGATTCCACAGAGTTTGGAAAAAAGTACATAGATGGGCTTCTCTGTGCTGTTCATGGTGCTTTTTGTCATTGTGTGATAATGACAAATTCCATATGATTCCTCACAGAAGAAACAGAGGAGACTGAAACTAAGGATTAATTTTATTTTTAGCCTTCCTTTACCACTTTCAGTCACCTAAAAGTGCTGCTAGGCCAGAGTGAAAATGTCAAACACAACAAACCAGCTATGGAGATACAGTTCAGAGCTTTGGTTGTTGCTGCCACTGTAAATATAATTAGATGTTTTGGTGGCAACCCAAAAATTTTCAAGTACCCACATGTCAAACGTGAAGACTTTTAAAATACATACTAGCTTTAAAACTTTAACACTTAGAAATTTTTTTCTACATAGTATAATTCCTACTGAAGTAATGTATATGAAAAGGCACAGAGTATTTTTTTAAAAATCTCTTTTCCTTTTTCCTCCCTCCCCCTTAGCAACAAGTATTGTATGACGCCCTCAAACAGTGTAGACCATCTTTTACTGAACTTAACCTTGTGCGACATAATGGTTTCACTAGCAAGCACTTCAACACTTCAAATGGATTCTAGTTGGCTGGACATGATAAGGAAATTTGTGACAGATACTCTTCAGGACGGCAGCAAGCTGAACAGCAAGCAGGTGAACAGATTGCTTGGTGTGACTTGGAGGCTGATGCAAATACAGCAAAACAAAGGTAAGAATATGAGTAGTTTCTGAAAAGCAAAATTATGCACTGCATTGAGTTATTCTACCGTTTTCAGGTCCCTTCATCTTGCATCCTCAGTTGTTACATCATAATGTATTTTGTCTGTTAAGGTAAATTGAATTTCATGGCCATATCCCTGCATGTAGCATTAAAAATGGCTTGATTTTTAGGAATTCTATTAGATTCATACTTTTGATACACAAAGTATTAATATATTTGTGTACCTACTTTCTGTTCTTACTACCTAAGATATTCCTGTAAATGGGAAGATTAGTTTTCTTTGTTGAAAAAAAAATAATTCTTAGGATTAATGTAGCTGGTAGATTCCCTTAAGTACTGTCAGATGACCATTCTAGTTCTGTGATGACATGAAATGTCAAGATAGTTCTAATGGAAGCTGCTGTACAATATTTTCCAATGTGTTTGATTTGAATCCTTTTCCAAGAGAAAACATATTTCCAGTTGTGACTTGTAGTATTCTGGCTTGGCTTTTTTTTTTCCCTTTTGAAGTACTACTTGGTTGTGTTCCAGATGAGACCATGGTTGACATGTCTGTAAGTGATTGATGGAGGACTTCTTAAAGAAAGGAATTTTTCAGTAAATCTAAAGGTGGTAGGGGGTCTCTTGTGTCTTATCAGTCTGGTAGAAGTGAATTCCACAGCCATGCAGCCAAGTAGAGTTTATAGAAAATGGTTTGCTCTTAGCAGGGCATTTCATTGGTTGGTTTCATTGTTAGTGTTGTAAGATGAAGAGATGTCGAATGTCCCTCAAATATATTTTGGCAGTTAGTTGTATTGCCTTCCATTTTAATTAGGGATCTGTCTATTCCTGTGACCCTGAGGACAAAGACAATAAGTAATCATTCCTATCTGCACTCCAAATTTAGCTTCCTATAGAAGGCAAATAATAGTCCACAGTCAGAGGTGTGCCTGTCTCACCAGCTGAGCTAAAGCAGAAGAGTTGCTACTCAGGAGAGTAGTTTTGAAACCATTGTTAGACTGTTAAATCAGATATGTCACACTTTTTTCTTTGTAATTGATTATTTTGTTTTCCTTTTGTCTACCAAACTTTTACCAGATAGTAACTTCTACCAGATAGTAGATAATGGCTGATGTTTTTCTAACCAAAATGGCCATTTTAGTGCAATAATTTTCCTCAGGAATGCAGAAAACAAATCAGCTTAAAAATGTTTAAATGAAATTCCAAAATATTAGTATGTATGGATCTTGTCTGCTGACCCTGTAAAGGTTCAGGAATATCACTGCAAGTAGGAATTCTTCACCTCACGTATCTGTATCTGTTTGTGTGGACAATTTATGTGATCCCTTCAAGATAATCCTTGTGCAGTACTAAAAGCCTGACTAGATGTCAGATTAAAATTAATTTACTAGCTTTAGAGGAAATACAGCCGTGACACGCTGGAGAAACGGGCTGATGGCTCAACAAGGAGGAGTGCCAAGTCCTACACCTGGGGAGGAACAAGCCTAGGCAGCAGTATATGCTGGGGGCTGACCAGCTGGAAAGCAGCTTGGCAGGAAAGGACCGGGGGTTCTGGTGGACACCAACTTGAACTCGAGTCAGCAATGGGCCCTTGTGGCAAAGAAGGCCAGTGGTGCCCTAGACTGCATTAGGAGGAGTGTTGACAACAGGTTGAGAGAGGTGATCCTGCCCCTCTGTTCTGCACTGGTGAGGCCACACCTAAAGTGCTGTGTCCAGTTTTGGGCTCCCCAGTACGAGAGAGACACGGACATACTGGAGAGAGTTCAGTGAAGGGCCACGAAGATGATGAATGCACTGGAGCATCTCTCCTATGAGGAAAGATGAGGAAAAACACTTAAGTTTGCTGATGACACAAAATTGGGAGGAACTGCTGACACTCTTGAGGGCAGAGAGTCCCTGCAGAGAGATCTGGACAGATTGGAGAGCTGGGCAATCACCAGCCATATGAAGTTTAACAAGAGCAAGTGCCAGATTTTACACCTGGGGCACGGCAACCCTACAGACTGGGGAATGAGAGGCTGGAGAGCAGCTCTGCAGAGAGGGACCTGGGGGTTCTGGTCGATGGCAAGTTTAACATGAGCCAGCAGTGTGCCCTGGCAGCCAAGAGGGACAACCGTGTCCTGGGGTGCATCAAGCACTGCATTGCTAGTCAGTCAAGGGAGGTGATTGTCTCACTCTACTCTGCGCTGGTGCAGCCTCACCTCGAGTACTGTGTGCAGTTTTGGGTGCCACAGTACATCAAGGATATAAAGCTACTAGAGAGTGTCCAGAGGAGGGCCATGAAGCTGGTGAAGGGTTAAGAGGAGAAACCATATGACAAGCAGCTGAAGTCACTTGGTTTGTTCAGCCTAGAGAAGAGGAGACTAAGGGGATACCTCATTGTGGTCTGCAGCTTCCTCATAAGGGGAAGAGGAGGGGCAGGCGCTGATCTCTTCTCTCTGGTGAGCAATGATAGAACCCAAGGGAATGGCAGGAAGATGTGCCAGGGGAGGTTTCGGTTGGATATTAGGAGAAGGTTCTTCACCCAGAGGGTGGTGGAGCACTGGAACAGGCTCCCCAGGGAGGTAGTCATGGCACCAAGCCTGACAATATTCAAGAAGCACTTGGACAATGCCCTCAGAGACATGGTGTGAATTTGGGGTTGTCCTTTGCAGGGACAGGAGTTGGACTTCATGATCCTTGTGGCTCCCTTCCAACTCAGGACATTCTATGATTCTATGAAAGGCTGAGAGAGCTGGGCCTGTTCAGCCTGGAGAAGGGAAGGCTCAGGGGACATCTCACTGATGTATGTAAATATCTGAAGGGAGAGTGCAAGAAAGAGGGAGCCAGGCTCTTTTCAGTGGTGTCCGGCGACAAAAAAAGAGATCGTGGGCACAACCTGAAACACAGGAGGTTCTATCTGAACAACAGGAACAGCCTGTTTCACTGTTAGGATGACCAGGCACTGCCACAGGTTGCCCAGAGAGGTTGTGGAGTCTCCGCCCTTGGAGATATTCAGAAGCCCTCTGGACATGGTCCTGAGCAACTGGGTCTAGGTGACCCTGTTTCAGCAGGAGTGTTGGACCAGATGACCTCCAGAGGTCCCTTCCCACCTCAACCATTATGTGATTCTGTGGAAGAAGAAAAGCTTCCTTCCTTGATTTTTGTTTTGATGGTGCTCTAGAAATTCTGAATTTTATTGTGTCAGACAATACTGCAAAAGATGGTACATACCAAAAATATAATTGCTTTGCTTAAAACTTACCTGACATTGAGATTAAGGGCCTGGAAGGGTTATGCCTTCTTTAGAAGACAATGCAAAAGGAAAAATTGAACCATTACAATCAAATTTTTCTTAGAACGCAATGCGAATCAGAAGAGGGGAATTTTAGATAGAAAAAACAAAGGGCTAATGAAGGATAGATTAAATAAGACTACAGTCAACCTCCTGTGCGTTATGCCACAAAAGCATGGCAGTATCTTTGCAGTCACGTTTTTCAGGGTTGCCTATTCTGAGATCAAAACTCTGGATCTGCTCTCTGTAATTAGGAGGTCTGCTCCTTTTCGTGCATTTTTCAGGTATGACTTCAGCAGCAGCTTGCCTGCTAATTGTATTTTTGATAACTTTTCTTCGAGTAACAAAGAGAGCACACTCAGTCACTTAAGAAGGAGGCTTGCCATGTGCCAATTAAAACTATGTTAAAAATCATGAGGACTTGGGCAGCATCTTGGAACTCTGTATAACGTGGACTTAAAGTACTACTTTTTAAGAACACATTTTAAAATTGCGTCTGTTTTCAAACTTGTCCTGTTCATATGAAGCGATTCAAGTAGGAGGATCTGTTTTACTAAACGTGCCACAGAGTTATTGGAAGGTGGCTGAATGTTCTTAGAATGTTCTGAATGTGCTTAGAATGTTTATTTTGTGTTATATTTGTTCAGTTAACAGTTTATTAAATAGCTAAAAACTACATAAAGGCATAATTGTTATTCAATTAAGAATAAGCAAGTGTTCTGTTTAAGAAACTCTGTCTGAGCTGAGTCTTCACCTGAAGAGTATGTGAATTGAATAAGTTGATGTAATGAAAAGAACTTAATAATATATCTTAATTAAAATTGATTCTAATATTTGATGTATTTTTTTGTTGACAGTGTATTAGATTTCAGCTTCTAAATGGCTCCCTGCATTATGCTTGAGTATTAGCATGTGTTGCGAATGGGTGATTTAGATTGCTTAAAGAATTACCATCAAAGCAATTAGTGAAAGTGGTTTTAATATGATGTTGTAAAAGTGCGACTTAACAACGTTTGATGGCAAGGTTCACTCTATTATTGTGTTCAATTGTTTGAACAGTGGCTCAGTCACCAAGGCACAAATCAAAGTTGCCATACTATAAGGTTGTGTGCAGTATAGGTTGCTTACCAAAGACCTGCCACTGGTAAAAGGTGTCTCTGCCTCGAGGAGCAACCTTGAGAGGTGTCCCAGCTCAAGGGGAGATCACCGGCATTCAGCCACGCTGTCTAGCAGGGAGAGCTCAGAGAAGGCATGCTTAGGCTGTCATATTTATGGAATAAAGTGGTTGGCTCATAGTCAATTACATGCAATGGGAAAGGTATACATGAGACTCCTTGTACCCACAACTTCCGTTGTTCCTTGATAAATGTGTCTTGGAACAGCCACCTGCTATTCATGTGTTAATCACATGATTGGTGTTCCAAGCTCATACACGTTGATGCTCACTGTGTCACTCTGCTCCTTTGTGGGGTTTTAGAGAACAGACTGAAACCAGAGGAGTTCTTGGCCCGTTAATGGCTCAGGCCTTGATCTCCTTTGCAGCCTGTACCAAGCTACTGCTAGTTTGCTTAAGGGGTCGAGTGCATCCCTCACGCCATGCCATTTCAGGTGCTTTTTATAGTGTGTTTTTTAGTGAGAATCCCTATATGATAACTTAAATGTGTTTCCTGATAAGAGTTTTGCTGATTAGACCAGCCCCTGACTGGATCCAGAATAATTTTTAGTGTGGAGCATTCTTGTTTCTGTGGGCAGAAGTAGCTCTGTTCGGTGTGGAACACAATTTATATCAGTTTTTGAATACATAACTTACTAAGACTGCTCTGTACACCTAAACAGAAAGGCAAAGGTTTCCCATTCTTGGTTTATGAAGTTAATGAAGTGATTGCTGCTACTTAAGTGTATCTTGACAGAAATGAATTCCTTGGGACCCCAAGCTCTTCTGAGGGAAATCGAGTCAGGTCTCATACCCTTCATATATCTCTTAACTTTTCAGAAGGTTCCTTATTCTTTCCAGGCTTGTCTTTTCTGAATTCAGATATTTGCATGGCTTTTTTCATGCTTTGTTAGTTTTTACATCCAGTAGTTTAATCTGGTTTCCAAAGAAAATGGTCTGTTTCTCAGTCTACTATAACAACTTCTGCACTTGCTGGCTGGTTTTGGCCAACTTTGACATAAGGGTAGAACTTTCATACAGTTGTTTTAAGTCTGGTGATAACATACAGCTGATAAGAGCTTCAGAGAAGAAAAGGTTGCAGTGCAAGTTTAGCAGTTCTCTGGCAGGCCTGCCAGTGGCCTCTCGAGGTATGTACTTTCTGGTTAATCAGCAAATGTGGTTTGGAGCCAGCTCGCTCAAAGACGTGGAGAGTTGATAGGGCTGGTATGTGTGGCAGGAGGAAAGGGATAGCAGAGAGAGAACTGAAGGCACTGTGACAGTGTGGTTTGGGTGAGCATAGGTGAAGAGTGGAAGACAAGATCAGTGTGAGGTTACTGCACTAATGGCAGAGGATGTGGAAGTGTCATAGTTTAACCCCAGCTGCCAATTATGCACCACACAGCCACTTACTTACTCCCCCTAGTGGGATGGGGGAGAGAATTGGAAGATTTAAAAGTGAGAAAACTCATGGGTTGAGATAAAGACAGTTTTACAGGTAAAGCAAAAGCCACGCACACAAGCAAAGCAAAACAAGGAATGCATTCACTCCTTCCCATCAGCAAGTGGGTGTTCAGCCATGTCCAGGAAAGCAGGGCTCATCACGTGTAAGAGTTACTCGGGATGATAAATGCCATAACCCTGAACATTCCACCTTCCTCCTCCTTTCCCCCAGCTTTTATTGCTGACCATGACGTCATATGGCATGGGATGTCCCTTGAGTCAGTTGGGGTCAGCTGTCCCAGCTGTGTTCCCTGCCAACTCCTTGTGCACACCCAGCCTGGTCGCTGTGAGGTGGAGTGAGAAGCAGAAAAGGCCTCGACTTTGTGTAGGCACTGCTGAGCAGTAATGAAAACATCTTTGTATTATCAACACTGTTTTCAGTACAAATCCAAAACATAGCCCCATGTTAGTTACTATGAAGAAAATCCTAGCCAAAACCGGCACAGGAAGATAGCAGTGGAAAGCAGGACTTTATTGGTTCTCAGCTACGTTGCAACTTGTGCACTGCTTTGTCTTCAGGAAGGTCCGAATTCTTCATTTACGTGTGGTCTCTCTTAATTCATGTGGCTCTTTCACAAGCTACACAAAAAGGTGGTGTTTTAGTGGTTTAATAGTCTATCCAGTAGTTGTTTTAAAACATTTTGGTACTTCCCTGTGGAGTTAAGTGTAAGCTGGTTGCATATACAGATTATAGCTCTTGTGTGTATGTGTGCATGTATGTATAAAATCGGAATATTCAGAAGCGCTACTTCAGATTTTTATCTGTTTTTCTTCCAGTGGCAACAGAACCCCTGATAAAAGCAGTATATACACTATACCAGCAAAGGAATCTCCTCTTTCCTGTTCGGACATTGCTTTTGAAATTCTTTAGCAGAGTTTACCAAAAAGAAGATTTGAGGACTCAGAGGATCAGGTAAAAACTATTTATGTATTCTTTCTCATTTCAACATAGCATGTTTATTTCAAAAGTTAGAATACTGAATTTCTATGTAGATGTTATAAATCTTCATGCTGATGCTGTTTTGGCACTGCGTCACTGAAATTTGGAAGTTTAGGTTCTCTGAGTTGTGAGATTGAGATGTGCATTACCTTAGTTGTCTTTTTTTCTTAACGTACTAGATAGATCTTAATGATTTCAGACTTAACTTGAAGTACATTGGTGGAAGCTCTGGTAATGCATGTCTAGCCTTTTGTACTTACTTTCTTTAAGAAAATTCTTCTCTTGTTTCGGGTGTATGGTTCTACAGACACTAGGTTTAAGAGACTGTTCATATCCTTTTGGGTTCCCAGTTTCGTTCATCTCTTCAATATCTGACTTTCTTCAAGTAAGAGGAGGTTACTCTCTGAATTGCTGTTATTACACTTTTCATCTTAAGATTTGTCTGAACTGTCTCCAAGTCTTAACTTTTCCAGGAGGTATTTTTCATCGAAGTCATCTGGTTCTAGCTATGTAAAATCCTTAAATACAGATCAGGCTGCATTAATCCTACCTTGTTTGGGAACTGCAAAGGGACTTAAGATCAGACCCTTGATACCTGTTCTGGTATTAGGTAAAAATCAAACCAGGGCCCCCAGAAGTACTGATGTTCTCTAGCAGAGTCAAGCTTCGGGAGAACTGTTTTCTTCTGCAACTCCTTTGCTTTGTTAAATCTTATACTGTGGTAGTGCCTGAGTACATGTCATTTAGATCTACAGCCAGAAATATCTAACACTACCCTATGAACATTATTAAAAAGTATAGGGAATTTGAAAGACAGGAATAAGGGTAGGGAATATCCCATTTTCTTTCTCTTTTCACCCAGAGTGAAAAAGAGATCTTTTTCATACTAATGTCCCCGAGGTTACATAACCACTGGTTTCTGTACTTACCTGGAAGTCTTGAGCATCTCATCCAGTTTCACGTGATCATCTAACTGTCTACAAAGCTTTAACTTGCTATCTTTACACATAACCAATAGCAGTAGTTTTCCTGCTGTTCCCCTTCTACATGGAATAGTGACATTTTTAGTAACAGAAGAATGAAGTCTCAAAAATTCTTTGCAAAAAGGATAATTGCACTTATGTCTGACAAGACATTTTAAGATGACATAATGTTTGTGTACTGTACTGATCTATTTCTTTCCTTTAGAAACAAGTGGGTTTTTTCATTTCTTCAAGATGTGGACTGTACAGTAGATCCTGGATGATGTTCACATTATTCCATTCAGTTTGATGTCATAGCTCTTTCAGCTGCTCTCCTCTTTTTTATTTTTTTTTCTCTCAGAAGCTTGTCAAGAGCAGTCTAAGAGGAGCAGAATTCATGTTGGAACATTTTCCAAGGACATTTAAGTGAAGCTGTTTATTTTTAGGTGCATCTGATTCAAAGGCTAGGTAGGAGCTTTTGGCCTATTGTTGCCCTGTGAAAGAAAACTTGATTGATTTATTACAAGGTTCAGAATTAATTTTTGCTCTTGATGTTAGTTACCTTCACTGCTAATCGCTACGTACATATGCGTAGTCATTGTGTGTATGTATGCGTATACAGTGTGTGTGTATGCACACGCACATATGCGTATATATACTGGTAGAGACTTAAAAGGCTATTTAGCCTCACAGCCTGCCTTCAACACTGACCTACGTGTGAGATGCTATAGGAAAAAGGCAAGAATTACTTTTCTGTAGTACTCCAAGCTTCCAACCATTTGAAGCCTGTACTACTTCACTGTGCAGAATTTCTGTGTGTTAGTATCACTCAGTGGATGTCTTCTCCATGAGCTTTTCTGGTCATTCCTTGGACCAGTCTAAATCAAGAGCAACTGCAGCATCCTCTGCAAGGAGTTGACAAAGCTCAGCTGTCTGAAGACCAACTCTTATTTCTTTTGATTCTGGCTCCTTCTAGCTTCATTTGATACCAGCACGCACTTCTTCTGTGGGAAGAGAAAGAGAAAAGAAATGTTTTATTCCCATCCATCCACCATTTTCATGTCAAGTGATTTGAGACCTCTGTGGAGCCTACCTCCAAGTCATCCACTTCAGTTGTCTCTTCTCCAGGCTTTTCCTACCCTTAAACACAATCTGTCTATGCAATGCCCTTCCCTCTTCTGTACTATATGCTTAGTTTCCTTAAAAAGTTTTTGGTGAGGGATTTTGTCAGGTCTTTTGCAAATGAAGTAATTTTTATCATCATTACGCTACTCTTGTTGACACCTTCAAAGACCTACTTTAAAATTCTTGATTTACACTTGACAGTTACTTTCATGTAATCATCACTTTAGTGGTAAGCTGATGAAATGCTTTTGGTATATAAATGATACTTGATTTGATAAGCCAGGGTGTCGTAGAAATTGTAGCCCACGGAAGATAGGATTGGTCTATAAGATTGTTTCAGTTTGAGCTAGAAAGGATAAATAAAAGCAGATCTGTAATGGAGGTTGTCAAGTTTTAAAGCTCAGCACGAAAGACACTTAAAGAAAATTAAAAACCTAATCAGTGAAATTTCCTGAAGGATGAACAGGCCACTTGATTGGCATGGGGAAGGAGGTCTGGAGAATCAAGTCATAAATAGAAATGAAAACTTGTCTTAGGTTAGGGAAGAGCTTGTTCAGGTTTTTTTACTAAGCTGGTCAGGAAACAGCAATTAGCTCTGATGTTCAGGGGAAATTAACTCTATTAGCTCTGTATGGCTTGTGCATAGACTAAGGATTTGGTTCGGTCCCTAAAGTTCTTGGTGTAGTTTTGAATATGCAGAGGAAGCAGATCTATTAATAAAGTATTTTAATAGTAGCACCTTCAGGAGAGCCATGTGTGAAGTAATTTGCCTGTGTGCCATAGGAATTCAGTGGTAAAACTATAAATGGGATTCAGGAATCCTTACTTTAGTTAGTGAATTATTAAATTGCACTTTAAAAATTTACTTTAGAATTTGGAAAGTGTTAGTAAAAGACCTACCTGAAAACCTTCATTACAATAATTCAGTATTTACTCGTCATAATATAAAGAGAAATACAATAAAATTTAAAAAAGGGAAAACAGTAGTCTCTAATCATCCAAGTTAGTTTCTTCAGGGAAAAAAAAGTAAATATAGAATTTGTTTTGAACCCCTTTGTTTACAGTTTAAAATCTCATTTTTGATATTGTTGCTTTTTAAACATCATCGGTCCTGGTTAACAAATGAAACTATGCTTGAAAAACGAAAAAGGTGTTTGGATCTTGGGGAGGGAGTGGGGGGAGAAACTTGATTATGGTTGACGTAAATAGTTGATTTACTGTAGCAGTTGAACAGGGAAAGAAAGTAAATCAATGTTATCAACTCCTGTTTAAAGCAACCAGTTCTAGTTTTTTATTCTGCTTCAAGATGTATCTGAATTGACAACCAAGATGTCAGCAAAGGTGTAACTGAATTTAAAAGTCTAGTGCAAAGAGTAGTAGCTTGATTGGGGGGTTCAGTATTATTCAAGGTGTAGTAATCACATGGCTTTTTAGCCTGACTCATAACTCATTAAATATAAACTGATAAAACTAATAATAAATGGAAAGGTTGCTTTGCTAGCATACGGTCAGTTCACACAAATGCTTTCTGAAGGAGTTGAAAAATATGTGCAGCACAAAACCTATGGATCAAATAAATACTTGTGATGTAACCCTAGTAGCACACCGATGTGCTCAGATCCTCTGGGGAAATATGCTCAGCAAATCAGAGTATTGCAGTTTATTGTAATTTAATTGAACCTGACATTAAAGCAACTTAGTCAAGACTGGAAAGAGTATGTTTGTGGGGTTTTTGGGTTTTTTTTCAGTTCTCCCCCCCCCCCAACTAATTTTCCCTCTTTCTTTAGAAGTCGAAGTAAAGTTTTATCTCGTTGGTTGGCTGGCTTACCTCAGCAGCTTGCTCTGCTTGGCTTGAGAAACCCTGAGCTTTCAAATCAGCTGATTGATATCATTCATTCTGCTGCTTCTCGTTCGAACAAGGAATTATTACAAAGTTTACAAGCCACTGCTGCTCGGATATATGGTAAGACTTTTACACTACAGCATAATGAATTTTGTCCATCGCTTGGCAGGGAAGTTGCAATATGTGGAAAATACAGGTGAATGTAAAGTCTCTTGAGTGGGGCGGGGGCGGAGATTGGTTCAGTCCCTTATAATAAAGGTTAAAATGAACTATGTGTGTCATTTCCTGAAGGCTGGTAAAAAGATTAAAATCTTTAGTTCAAGTTAGCAGGACTTTAATCTGATAGACGAGAAGCTTCAGTTTTTGTGAGATCTGCTTCTGGTAGTATTGGTTCTTCCCCCCTCCCTGCCTTCAGCATTAGTTATATTGTCCTCCCTTCAGCAAGCACTGTAGGCTCTTAACTAAATAACAGTAGTTAGGGAAGGGGAGAGGTCACCGTGGGATTATTGCATGAGATGCTTATGCAGTGGAACCGTTTGGAAGCACCAATGTTTTGTGTATTTAAAACCATCTGGGCTGTCAGCGTTGTTACTCTGTTGTCTGTGTGTGCCATAGATCCGCTAGACGGCACCCTGGTCCTGCTGCCGGCAGAGGCCCAGCGCCGGCTGGTGCAGCTGGTGTACTTCCTGCCCTGCCTGCCCGCCAGCCTGCTCGCCTGCCTCAGCCGCTGCTGCATCATGGGCAGGATGTCCTCCGAGCTGGCGGCTACGCTCATCGGCATTCTCCACATGAGGTACAGCAGTGAACATGCATTTTAGTACGCTGTTTAAAAAAAAAAGTGAACATTTATTTGTTAAGTGTGAACTTCGTTACGGGTTTGCACAGAAAAAAAAATCAATATAGCAAAATTGGCATCATGAAGACAGTTAATGCTTCCATCAGGTTTTACTCCAGACCTTTCACTTCAACTTTGTCCTTACACTGACTTGAATTTCTCCCATGCTTGATAAAAAAATTATTAGTTACCTGTAAGGCTACATGTTATTCAGCACCCTCTGCCCAGAGCATCATCACCGGTGGTCTTTGTTCTGCCACTGGTTGCAGCTTTTTCTCCTAAATGCTTTGACCTGACACTGTAGTGAAAAATAACTAACCAGTATGTATTCTCATGTTCTGCTTTGTTTCAAATTTTTAAAACTCACTCTTCCTATAATTACCACGCTTAAACAGCCAATTCGTAGTTGCTAGGCAAGTGTCTTGTTGCTTTTCTCCTGGCTTGAAAGAGGTTAAGTTTACCTCTAAGGTTAGGGAGAGAGGCTCCTGTTCTGCGGAAGTGAGCAGAAGGCTTGCTGGGGTTTCACAAGGGTACTTTTGCTTTGCTGCTTCTGAAAAAATACACTTGCTTGTCTCTATTGCTTGATATTGTTGGAGCTTGAATAAATAAACAGGAAATAAACTTATATGAATTTTGCTTAAAGTGATTTTTTTTTTCTTAATGCTTTCTGGAACTTAAACGTCTTTTTATTAGAATATGACACAGCATGGTATACTGTCAAATACAGACCTGTTCATATTAGCTGTATAACATTTGAATAAGGTGACTAATGTATGAAGTGATGGTGATGAAATTTTTAATATCCAAGTTAAGGCATTACCACTATAAAAATGAAATTCTGTCTAGCTTTGGGAAAGTGGACCTCAAATTTTATTTTTAAAAAAGAAAAGTTCTCTGCCATATACTGGAAATTCAGTGGCAAACCATAACCAATTCAAAGAGTTATTGTAAGAACTAAAGTCTTGGTAATAAGCACTGAAGTGCTTATTTTGTTGTTAGATCTTGTCGGATTTTCAGTGTGGGAGATTTTTATAGTAAAAGTATACGTGTTTTCTAAAGATTACCAGAACGCTGCGGGTGGGCTGTGGGCATTTGATCCTTTTGGCAGAAGGTGCAAGAGGCAGCTGGAGGGTGGTGTTCTTACCAAAAGTAGGTTACATTCTCTGAACACAGGACGATGAGCAACTTCTCATTTTTCAGAGGTGCAAAGAAAGTCTTTTGATTTTACTTTATGGCATTTGGAACATGTTTTAAACTACATTGGGTTCAAAGATTGTGCATTATCTGCCCAAGAAGTCAGTCTGAAATAGCTAGATGAAAAAAGTCCCCAAAAGTACTGACATAGTTATACTAGTACAGCTTCTTGTATTGATAAGCCCTAACAGACCTTCTTTCTGGAAGACTGCAAGTTCTGATGAAACTTGGAAAAGAGATATTGCTCTTGACTGAGCATTGTTTTTCTTTGATAATGCTGTTCCCACTTCATTGAGACGAATCAGTGTTACAAAGAGGAACTTGATCATTTTTTCCTTAGAAACACATCTGAAAATAATGCAAGTCCTTGGAAAGATTAAAACAAGTCTTTTATAGACAAAGTGAATGCAACAGTGTTGAAAATACATTCTCACCTATATAGCAAACTTAAAAACTTGTGCAAGTTTTAAAGGGCTTCTCAATGACACTTTTTTTTAGCTATGCCTCAGCTTCTTAATATATAGGTGAAATCTGTTTTGTGAAAGACTACTTCTTTTTTCTTATGACCGTAGACTACTTTTACCCTAAAAACTTCATCCTAGGATGCCTTAAAGAGTTAATAGGACAGAGATGATGTCAGAAATGTTAGTGGCTGCTGAGGGGGATGTCCAAAAAAAAAAAAAAAAAGTTGCTTTGGCAACTTAAGCATGCAAAGATAGAGAAATAAGTAACAATTAATATTAACTTCTCAAGATCAGAGAAGTCTGATATAACTTCTTCCTTGGGAAAGAAGTTGTACAGTTAAGGAAACAGTTGTAGATTTTCTGGATATGAACCTTAGCTGGGCTTTATGAGCTTCATAACCTGTCATTGCACACAGGATACATGAACTAGTTTTCCAGCTCTTATCAGAAAAGCCAGGCTGGATTATTGTGTCCAGTTTTGTGGCTTGCTTTTAGATAATGATGTGGACAAACTGGATTGAGTTTAAAGGAGAGCAGACAAAGAATGATAGTCTGTAAATTGTGATAATGGGGAATGACTGACAAATTGGCATTGTTAGGTAAATAAGGCTGGGAAGGAGAGGGAACCATGTGTGTAAAAGGCTGAAAAGGAATGGGAGAACGCATTTTTAGCAGGATTAGAAATATAGGCCTTAAATGTTAGAAAAATGTTTGGTTTGAGTGCTAGCAAAATTCTCTAAAAGCAGAGATACATACCGGAATAGGCTGTGTAGGAAGGTGGTACAAATATATTTCACTGGAGACACACTTTTGTCCACCCTGATTTTAAGTATCGTGGGTGGCAGAGCTAAAGCCTTGAAGGAAGTAGAGGGACTTCGGTAACTTTTGGTAATCATTTACAGCTCTTACGATGCTTGGAGTTAAACATGCAAGTTTTTTAAATGAACGGTACTATAAAAAAGTGTATATAAAACAGTTCTGTGCCACAATCTGGTTCAGGGGACACTTCCTGTAGTTTTAGTTTATGATAGTTTTTGTATAGAGAAAGTGATACAAATCAGTCCATTGGGAGATGGCATTTTATGACTAAAACCAATGTTGTCAGTAGATGGCACTGTTTTTCTTCCAGTACATTCATGTTCTGTTTGGTGAAGGGGGAGTTTTTATGAATTTCTTTTCTTCTATGCCACCTGCTTATCTGTCATACTTTAAATAGATTGCATTCAGGAGCGGCAGAGGCTCATTGCTGTATTTAGTAATTGTTCTTAATTTCTTTAAAAGCCTTTATTTTCGCATTATTCTTGACTGGCAGAGCATGTATGTTCTTACATGCATTTGAGAATGCACAAATGTATCCATGTTTGCCAGGGAGAAGCTACGTTGAGGTGGATTTGATGAGAGTATATATGGATGGTAGTAAGACTGTTGCAGTTACTCCAGGAGCAATCATTATAAACTGAAGGAACTCCTAGCTTTTTTGTGTGAGCGTAAACTATAAAAGTAGACAGTAAATGTATCCAGATGGCTTAAACCACAGCCCTGTGATGATATCAGGCAATAACATTAAATTAGAATTATTGTGCGTTAACTTTTAGAAATTTTTGTTGATTAGAAATGAATTTTGTAGACATTCAGTAGTTCCCACTTGCTATTTTTGCAGTGGTGAAATGAATAGCCAGGTGGCCTGCAGGAGCCCATCAAGTGAGCCACAGTGGGCTGAGAATGAAGATTCTGCTGACAGTATGTCCATATATAATGGGAAGGTTTCTGAGCCTGGGAGGGTGATTACACTGTTAAATTATTAGGCTGGTTCCTGTTGTGCTCTTGTCTATATTCACTAAAGCTTTACCAGTTAGCAAAGGCCAAGGACTGTTCTGAAAAGAAAGCTGAAATGCAGCCACCCCATTTTGGGTGCTGGTGTGGTCATGGCCAGATTTACACTAATTGATATCTCTGATGAACAGGCATTGCTGCTGTTTGGGTTACTGAGACAGCTACAGCTGGTGAGTTTCATGTGAAACGGAGGGACAGAAGGTGTTGTCCTGGCTTAATTTCGCTGCTGTTCTCCTCCAAAGCCTGCTTTGTGCCTACTGTGTGGGACCTGAGGTATAACTTACTTCAATAAACCCAGGCAGGTAGGGTTCTAAGAGATGGAAGCGTGCCAGGGTTTTGGGTTATAAATCTTTCTCCCCATTCCTGTTAATACATAAACAGGTGAGGAAACGTGTGGAGCAACATGAGCGAGCAACCTGTGACTTCAGACTGAGAGAAGTGAGAGGCAGCGGCTTCTTGGAACGAGTTGAGTTCTCTTGAGTCAGACTCCAATGAGCTTAAATTCATGGAGACAAATGGAAGGGTGTGGGAAGTATTTTAGGAAGTCTTTGCATCGCATTTACCAGATGGAGTTTTCTGTGGTCTTTAGGCGGTACTACTGAGGTTGATATATTGAGACAAACCATTCGTCTTGATGTGGTGTGCTGCATTTCTAAAAGAATTAACTTCAATATTCGGTTTTAATTCATGATTTATTGGAATAACTGGTAAATAATCAAACAGTAGTTCTCCGCTAATTAAAGATGAATGGTTTAAGTGTTGGGTGGGAATATGTAATGTTTGGCATGAGTGGACTTTTAGTTTGAAATTCCAGTCTTTGCTTCGTCTTGACGGTGGAGTTCTGCTGATTCCTTGAGGGCATGAATATGGACAGGCAGACAGTTCTCTCCAGGAAGTGAAGAAATGTATTAATCATTGGTGGACTAAGATCATAAACTTTAGCAGTATTATAGGTAGAGCTGGAAAGAATTTTTGGTGTAATCTCTATACACCTACTTTCTACATTTGTAGGGCAGATGGGCTACTTCAGAATGGTTTTTAAAGGACTAGTGAGGCACGTTTATTTTTTGGGTAGTTTTTGGAAGACTGGCTTTGAAGCAAATCTTTTCATCAAATGTGGAAACCTATTAAATGTTGTAAACTCACCTTCTTGTATATGGTAGATTGTCTTGTTTGTCTGACAGAAGGGAGGTCTGCTGCTTACATACCAAAATCTGTACTGTAACAGTTGCAGAGGAACACCATTTGTCACCATTTGTTAGGCTCAATGTTTTTGTTTGCTACTTCTTAGTGACTTTGTGATGATTGAATGGCAGATATTCTTGCAAAAACATTTCTCTTTTTTCCTTCCTTTTTGTATAAGGTAGGATACTTAAGATGATTAATAGACAACCTGAGTACTTACTGTAATGTATTCTATGAAATATGGATTAAGAAATGCAGATTATGAGATAGTGATCAAATATATAAACTATGAAGTTAGACTGCTGACTTTACAGGAAGAGTTCTGTCTCCTCTTAACATGTCTTGAGGTACAAATAAGGAAAACCTATTCAGTGTAATTACATAAGTGCAATTCATTTATGTGCCTTATTTATGCATAATAGTTATTTTTTTAGAACTTTTTATCCATTGGAACAGTGTGTCTGGAAATTATTTCACTGTAATAGAGAATTGGGCAGATAATATTTCACTGCCTAGATAAAAAACAATGGGAGTTAATTTATGGCATTTCTCTTGAAGTAGTGTGTCCATAAATGAGGTCTCCAATGGCTTCAAACAGCCATTTCTTATTCTTGTGGGGCTCTTTCCCTGCTGGGGTCTCGCAAAGAGTTGTTGTTTCTGTTGTTGTAGAAAAGGAGAAGGGTGAGAACCATATAAATAAAAGCTGAGTGCCCTCTCCCAGTGAGTCTTCAATTGTGTGGGAGTTCCAAGTCTTCACAGGTTTGAGATAACTCTGGGCGTAACTTGCATTCTCCTTGTGGTAACTGTAAATGGACTCTTTCTTTTAAGAGGTAGTGCCTTTTAAAATATGCTGTTGCTTTCCAGACAATAATGAAGCTCAGCTGGCATCTCATCAAGCAGCCAGGCATGCTGGTTGGTTCCTGCTAATCCTCAGGAATCTGGTGTTCAGAAGGAACTGGGATGGACATTTTAACATCTGTTTGGTAGAAGGTGTAAAATTCTGTCTTTCCAAATATATTGCCCAGAGATGTTTTAGGGTCATAATAGAATTTAAAGTTTTCTATAAATATTTCCTTTGTAAGTAAATGCTACTTTCACTTCGTTTAATCATCCTAGTTGTGTGATCTGCAACCTTTGAACTGTATAGCTTGAGGAGGTACAGTGAGAATGCAAAATGTAGGTAACAAAGAGCCTATATACTGCTTCATTAAAGACTTACTGAATGCATTATTGTAGACAAGAAAAAGAAAAACATTATATTCCCAAAAAGTATTTGCAAGCTGTAGAGGACCTGGAGAGGATAATAACAACACTGACAGAGCAATTGAATACAGTAATTCTCATTCAAATGTAGTATAGAGAAGATTTCAGAACAGTATTAAAATGAAGACATAAATAAAAATAAAATTTTACCAAAATAAGCTAAGTTCTTATTTTAAAAAAAGACCAAAAAATGCTTTCAAGTCATTCCGAAGGGTACAATGGGAAGTCAACTCCATACACCTTTGAGAGTAATTAAAAATATATATGTATAGGAAGGTGTAGTAATTATGAATGGGTTGCTAAGAAAAATGTAAGAATAGTAAGGTGTGTGTTTGCTGTGAAGTGCTTTTTCTGGCTATATTTTTATGCTCCTCAATTTAGAAACAAAAATGAAGGAGGTATTTAAAA
This sequence comes from Sula dactylatra, assembly GCA_013389905.1. Lineage (NCBI taxonomy): Eukaryota > Metazoa > Chordata > Aves > Suliformes > Sulidae > Sula > Sula dactylatra. The sequence goes on along the minus strand of WEKW01013234.1, from coordinate 67,046 downwards.
GGTAACAAAAATGCTTAAGGCACTATTGAATATAAATTAAAAAGAAGAGTGTGCTTTCAAAATGCTGGCATTTCCTTGACTGGGTGCCACTGAGCATGAAGGGTAAAAGATTGATCTGTTTTCCTTGCTGCAATATCAGAAGGGATCCATAGTTCTTGAGAATCGGATTGTGGTGTGGGTTACGGTGCATGCCTTCATCCACATCTGGTCAGCAAATTTACTTTTCCTTGCTCACTGTTATATAAAGATCTAGGACTTGAGAGAGGGAGAAGGCTAAGCTTGTGTTTAAGGACACGGCCCTCTAAATTTGTCCCTGGGTGATTGTTTGTAGTTTAATATTCCTAACCAAAGGGAAAAGAATTATGTCGCTGCACTTAAAATTGCACCAGTCAGTAAACGCCATTTGCTCATTAGTGAACGTTTCTTCCGATTTGTGCTCTCGTTTATAACGTGTAAGCAGTTCTTCTCTTCAGACAACCTCTGCAACCATGGAGCAAATGAGTAGCTGACAGGCTTACTTTTAACAACGCATAGCTCAAATTGTTGTTTTCTTAAAATAGGGTTCATATTTTTCCCCAAATCCCTGGTAATTCCTTGCAGATGTTCTTTGTATTTTGCCACATCTTCAAATGGAAACACTTGATCCCTCAAAAGAGATAATGAAAGTTAAAACAAACTCACGCTAACAAACCATTGCCTACATATGGTAACCTGTTAGAGAAAAAGGAAGATAAATACTCTTCACTTGCCCTCAGAGTTTATGTTCAGGACCTGTGCTACCTGGAGCTAAGTTGGTGTGAATGATGAGATGGGTACAGGTTTGGAGAAGTATTTGAGGATTCATTTTTTTAAAATTTTTTAATTTTTTTAGGCAATTTCAGTGTCAGTTTGTGACAGTCTTGGTTTCCTGTCTCTTCAGGAACCAGTATGAAAGCTCAGAGTGCTGATCCTCGTTAACAATATAACACAAAACTGGTTTGGTTAAGTTGATGCAGGGACCTGAGTTTATACACTTCATTGCAGTTGCGTTTCAATTTGACAGAAATTATTTTTCATTAAAGCTAAACATGAATAAAAGCTGATATAAATATTGGCACAGGGCTTTAGTGTTTTAAAAGAACATATTTTACAGTAGTACAGTGCGGGAAAACGTTTTATATTTTTCTTCCGTAAAGGTGCAATAGTCCTAGTACGGTACTTACATGTGGTTTTTGCTCCTTCCAGTGTGTACTGTTGTTTGTACACACGCAGTTCCTGAGAATGAGAACATGGGAGTGTTTGGGATGTATTGTAACATATTTGCCAAGCTCTCCAGAATAGCAAATTCCATAATTGTTCCGTTACCTCATACTTGACAGATGTTTTTCCATGTAAGCACCATTTTTAAATGGTTGTCAGACAGCACTGCTACTAGTTACGCAGCTAGATGCCTGTGTAAAATACGAGATGTTCAGAACAATCCTGTGAGGAGTCTGGCTAGAAGACACATCTGTAGTGTTGTCCTGCTGTGGTTTTCTTCAGCAGAGCAGTGTTTCTGGGCTCAGACAGTGACCCCTGAGCAGTGTGCTGAAGAATCCTCTTAGCTCTAGAGAAGTCCTCTTAGCTCTAGAGAAGGATGCTGCAGTATCTCTGTGAAAGTCTCCTCCTCCTGATGAGTATCAATCCGTAGCTGAAGAGTTTTGTCTTGATAGATAAACAAGTGATAAGGGGTATTGTCCTACACATCTGTGGTCCTGGGTTGTATAGGAAAACAGCCCTGTTTCATGCTGGGGAAACAACTTCTTTATGATCCTTGGTTGCAGTGGGATTATTCCGGCTATTGTGGAAGAACCACTTTACTCTGCTTCTCATAATTCCAAGGCTGTAACTGAACTGCTGGATAGGCAAAGAGAGATGCTCAGCTCTGTGTGTATCCCGATGAGCTGCAGAACAACAGAATGTGCGTTTGGAAAGTGCTGGTGTGTCATCTTCAGTCTGTAGGTAGATGAACTGACTGAATAGCTTTGGCAAGAAAAAAAAAAGACAGGGTAGGCTTGATTAGCTGCCTGCTGCTCTACTGAGTGCTTTGGTATAATAAATAACATGAATGTTGTTAGTGGACTTTGTCTTCTCTCTCTCTGGGTTGTTCCTGAATAGGCTGTACAGCCCAGTGCCAACACAGATCTCGGGAACCTACAGTGATGTCTGTCAACCACTGTATGAGCTTGACCAGCTAGCTTTACCCACTGTTTCCTACCTTTAAACTAGTTATCTCTTGATGTAAGAACCTTTGTTCCTAAACTGTGGCTGCTTAGTTTTCTGGAATTCTTTTTCCTAAGTGTTATAGGGTCTTCCATATTCATCTGCACCTACCCCTTAAGAAGATTTCTAAGAGATACATAAGGCAAAAATTCTTTCAGAAACCATTCTGTCTGTTCCCAAGCACAACATAGGTATTCATGTGTCAGCTAATTTTATCCATTGTTATAGCGTGTATTAATTTGCCTAGTGCAAGTGTTAAAGTTACAGACCTTATTTATGTGGAACTTATTTTTAAAAACAAACCCCCAGAAAACATCACCACATCTGCCACTCCGCAGCCTGTAGGTGCCAGGGGAGTTCTCAGATGGTGGGTTGCTCACAGCTGCTAGTAGTTGAGTTCATCCTTGCCTTCCTGTGGAGCTCCTTTGCATGGTGAATGCTATCTCATCCTGGTAATTCCCTTCTGTTTTGTTGGGTTCCATAATATGTTGTGCAGCTGCTTGAAGTTACGACAGGTCATCTTGAAGGGTTGTTCTGGGATGGGAACCAGCACAGTTTCTTCTCCGATGATCGCAGATGGCAGAATTCCTGTAGCTTCTGTCCTATGCCTTATCTTGCCCGAGTGTCGCTCTCATGCACTGGTTGACTGGTAGGTATACAGCAGTTTTCTGCTCCTGATGTGTTTGAAGGACAATTATTAGTATCTCAGTGGTTAAAGCACTTGCTGAGGATGCAGAAAATATGGGTTTGCTGCCCTTATCTAAAGGGGAGGTTGATTTCTCGTTTCCTGGCACAGTGACTTAGTCATTGAACTATTTTGAGGAGGTGTACTGAAATTAATAATATAAATAAACTATATTAATTTTATTAAATTTTCATGTGGTTGAGGCCTGGAATGTTGTTAGGTTTTTTTCAGGAAATAAGTGAATCAGCTGGTGGCTGTGCCTATGAATATTTACATGTTCTGTGTGGAACAGAAGTATCAGTGGAAGAAGCAGAGGGGGAAAATCCTTTTAGAATTATTTTATAGCCTAGAATTAAAGAAACAGTTGTGGGAGGTCTTAGTTTAAATCTGTGGTCAGTGGTTGTTAAAATAAATTTAAAATGAGATCACCTACCACAGTCTGTTAGGTCTCTCAGGCTGTTCTCTTGCAAATGTTTAATTCTGTAAAGCTTCAGGAACACCCTGAGCTAGAATATTCTCTATTATGGTGGTGGAAGCACTTTTCTGGAAAGTGAAAGAATTTAGTTTCCTTGAACAGAAAACCCAGACCCTTGATCTTGCACTTCTTGAGTTCTCTAACCCCCGCATTTATGAACAAAAGGGTGATAGTATCAGTGCCTCAGAAGAAGGGTGAATCTTGCGTTTGCTTTTTCTTTGTTTAATTTAAAAATACTTGAAGACTGAACTTGGGGGTTTTTGAGATTTATCACACTTTTTTTAATTTCATTGCTGAACAACAACAAAAAAAACCAAAACCAAAACCCCAACCCAGATTCTAATCAAAATTTGCTGTACTTGATAGGACTGTTGCTGTCTGAATTGGGGTTTGAGCAGTGTGTTTTACAGGAGGACAAGTGGAAGGACAGTTTCTAAAATGACTGCGGCAAGGTTCATCAGAGTTCTTCTACCAGAGACCTCGAAGTTACCTGAAGACTCCTTATGACTGCTTAAGTCAAAACTGACAGCTTACACCTGAACCAGAAAGTGATTGGTAGCTAGTTTAGGTCAGGAAGCACAAAGATAATAGTCTGTAGGTGAGAGATAACCACTTGTGCACAAACTGCAGTTGTTTTATTTTGCAACTGTGTGATATAGCCCAACATGAAAATAACAGTGTGAACAAAAGTAATGTGGTCCATCTGAAGTTAAAAGAAAAGGTAGTAGCAAGTGATAAAAGGCATACATTGCACAGTTGCTGTGACTGAGAAATATTTGCTATGCTAATGGCAAGAGAAGCAGTGATTTTTAAGTTAATTAGATTCAGCTTTTCTTTTAATAACATTTGGTGTACAGAACAGGTTACCTGAAGGTGGAATTCTAAACCTCAGTAGAGAAGTTCTCATGGAGAGCAGGTAACCTTATGGAAATTACAACACGTAATTCATCATAGTTAATATGGGTTTGGACTAGCTGACTGGAGAGGTCTCACTCATATGCAATTTGATAATAGGTTCCCATTGTCAGTAAAAATTTATTCAAAAAGGGAAGGTTATAATATGCTTATTAGTGCTCTTCCACCTATAAATCAGATTTTTTTTTTTAGTTAAACATCTAACGTGTAATTTACAAGCATCTTGAAAACACTGTAAAAGTGCACATAGTTCTTAATTACCCATGGTAGTCTTACTATATTGAACTAAGATTTTTGAAATAATTTGTGATGTATTTGTAGTATATCAACATCCATTTTGAAATTGAATTTCTGTTGTTCTGTGTTCTTATTTCTGATTTCCTTTAATGTGAACTTCAAAATTGAGCAGCTTTAACTACATTATAGACATTTGGGTTCTAAGGTAATTGAGGCATTGACAACTGGTTAGACTTGTATTTAAACAAACTTCTGTGCTTGTAATGCTGTTCTGCTAGTATTTGTAATATTCAAAGACATTGGTCTTGGTCTTAATTTGTTATGATATATCTGTGAGATCCTTATCTAGTCTTCAGTTACATGGTCTCATGTTATTTTTCCATCCTACACTCTGTATTGAGTGCTTCATGCTTACTGGAGGAGTGTTTACATAATGTTATGCTTTGTCCCTGTTGCTTCAGTAAAAGGCTCCATGTTTTGTCTATTGTATTATGACCCACTTGGAAAACAAATTGATTCGCCCCACCCATGGAATTTTGTCTTGTGCATAAGAATTTTCACAGCTGTAGAAGATGAGGAGGTGGTATTTTTCACAACTTGCAGATGAGGAACTGAGGCAAGGAAAAGGTGTAGACAGAAGCACTTAGAAGTACCTGCTAACTTTAGGAATTCAGCATGAAACATTTGGGCACTGATTTTGCAGAATATTTAGCATTTTCTTTCTTGGAAGCAAAGCATTGCCTTCAATTTCACAGGAAGTGCAAGTGGAGCAGCAGAGATCAGGTGGGTCTATGTGCTGCTCTTTAAGATATATGGAGTTGTATTGCTCCACAGCTGATACTGCCCTTTTAGTCTTTTACTCACTGCTGAACTGTTGCAGGGCTAGTGATAATCAGCAGAAAGAAGGGATGAGAGAAGCCTCCACTATGAATAATGTGGGTTTTTTTCTATTCTAAAAGTAAATGGATATCTCATCTGATGATACTTGGAGAAATGTGTTACTACTGACTTCCTGTCCTCCAATTTTAAAAAGTATTTACCTAGCAGCTCTTACAACCTCTGCAATACAGATAGGAGGGTGGTCCAGTATAATGCTTAAAACCTATTTGTTTACCTGGATTTGTGAGCTAATCCTTCTTTTTTTAAGCATCTCATGCCTCATATGCTGTGCATTTTATAGATGATGTAATAAATAAGGCAGGAACAGGTCAGGCTGTGTTATCCTTCATTGCATAATCCTGATCGATCCATCCGTCCATGAGTTGAACGAGGCATGGATCTTTTTTTAGAGAAAATAGGACACATAATATTTTCATAGTCTTAAGGCATATGCACAAAGAGGCCAAGCTGAAGATTATAGGCAACTTTCTCTGCTGCTTTCTAAATTGAATGCTAGATGATTTTTAACCTTAATGCTCTTTTAACATTGAGGCTTCTTTTATGTATGTAATAGCTTTCACTTTTTTAAAAAAGTAAACTTCAGCTGAATTTTGGGGATCTTGGTTTTGTGTGTGCATGTCTTAGTGTAGCTTTGCTTGTAGAGGAGTCTTAAAACCATTTAATAGCTCTGTCAAGGGCTTGTGTCTTACACTGCCTCCATGTTCCTGGGGCAGAACAGCGATTCTCTCTTCTGCTTATGTCTACATCAGTGGCACTTAGCTTGGCATGCTGTTAGGATGCTTAAAATGCTTGTCCTGTTTTGTGAGTGTGCAGATAGTCAAATGGGGGTAGAAAACCAGAACGGCTTAAGTGTTTGAAAAATTTCCAGGTGTTTAGCAATAAGCTTCAGAATCATTTTTCATGTCCAGCAATCTCCTGAACCTATTGCAGTTTGTTTACTAGCCTGCAGTGAATCTGAGTTTTTCATCAGTCTCTTCTGGAGCTCATGTAAAATTCTTGCATTCACTCATCCTATTATGAGGAATTTGACACATCTGCTGACTGTTGCATGGAAAAATATTTTTGTATTTTATATTATTTTAAACCAGATTCTGACTAACTTTGTCGTGCAAGTCCCTACTCCCTGAATTAGAGCTTATCACAACTTCTTTCCAAGTTTTCTGTCTTCCTGCCCAAGATTATTTTTATTTTCACATTTCGCCAATTCCCTTTGCAGCTTGTCATCTGATGTATCTCCTCCTTGCGTTCCCACCATTTTGCTCAATGATTGCATCACAGTTTGGATTTCTGTGTCCAGTAAGCCCTAAGTTATCCTGAATATCTCTTCATGCTCCCAATGCTTATTTTGGTATAATAAGTGATGTCAAGTCTGACTCTTGGTCCCTCTGCATTGGATTCAGGCAGCTTCATCCCCTGTGCCGCACAGGACATGGGCTTCATTCTCTCTTCTGGTATATGGATCTAATTCTTGTGTGAATATTCACCTTATGTAGAATCTCTGGGGAAACAGGTTGCAAGACCTCTTGCTGATTTAGTTGAGTGTGCATGAAACCTCTTAGATGCTGTAATGAATTGGAGTGGGACCTCCTTGGAAGGAGGGAGGAAATTCTTCCTTCTCCTGGGAAAAGACTACTGGCCATGGCCAAGGTGTTTGTCTCTGGAGAACTCAGTGTTGGCAGCCAAGCGGCAGCTTTATGAATGCAGAGAGATTGAGAAACTACAGGTTAAGAAAAGGAAGCAGCAAGGCAAGCCTTGGAGGAGGACCAAAGGCCTCCTAGGAACTAGAAGGGACTATGCAGAGCTGCCTGCACCGCAAAGTCACTAGGTCGCCTGAAACATCCTTGGAAATAAGGATTTTCCATTAAGGATACAATGTGAAGTGGGAGCTTTATTATATAAAGCCCTTCTTTGTTCCCTCTCACCTAGCTGTGATTTCTCCCCACCCTCCCAGAATTAATTATCCTGCATGGACATCTGATTAAATCCTGAATTTTTTCTTTAAAGAAATTCTGAAAATCTTTTTTTTTTTTTTCCTGAGCTGCTCCAGACGTGCATATTCTAGCTGTCATTTTTGTGGATGCTGAAATATTGTGGATGGATTTTCATGGGGTGGCAAAACGTACATGCCTGGCACAAAGTTATTCCAAATTTGGTATTTTTGCTGCCAAAACATGGAGCAGTGAAAAATTTCTGAAAAACAAGCTTTCCACAATTTTGTTACCCATAAGCCTAGCCATTTTGGCTGTTAGCTAAGAGAAATTAGGAAAAAAGTGATCTTAGGCAGATAGTTGGCTTGGAAAATTGCATTCGGAAGCTCTGAAATGTCTCAAGACCGAAAAGCAGAAAGCAGCAATCTCTCACAGCAAAAATCCATAGTCCACAGCACAAGTGCCAAGAGCAGCATATAAGTAAATTTGAATAAAATGCATTTTGCATAATGTGATGTTGGTCTGAGCTGCAGCCTGTTGAAGAAAGCATGTGTGAGATGTACTTGCTCCCAGCTCTTGGCTTTCTCTTGATTCTGCACCGATACAGCCAAGATGCTACCGTTAGGTGATCAGTGGTATCTCAGTTTGCTCTGAGTTTCCACAAGCATGTACGGCTTCTAATTTGAGAAAGAAAAGTAGGCTGGTGCACCACTTCTTACAGATTGCCCCTAAAAAGGGAAGTGTCGGGTGGCTTTGACGACGGGTTTGCTCCTGTGTTTTGCATATTGCTCCTTTATATGTTCTAAATCTCAAAGCAAGTTTTTAATTTAGTTCTGTGTTCAATAGCTTAAAATAGATGCTGAAACTGCTTTTAAATGGGATCTATTGTTAATATAAAGAGCTGTATCAAAGCTAGTGGATATAATGAAAAATACAGCCCAACTTTGTATCACAATTATTTTTACCAAATAAGGGAAATAAAATGAATTTAATTTACTGCGTGTTGGCTGTCATCACTATATTAAAGATTATAGCAGTATTTATGAGAAGTTATCTCAGTAATTTAATCAACTTAATCTTAAGCCTATGTAAGGGTGCAAAGTTCAATATTAATTGTCTTTAAAAGAGCAAATTCTGGTTTTGAAGCTATTTAAAATGCTACTCTTAACAATAGCAGTTAGAAACAGGAATGCTAAAATTAACAATTTAGTCATGCTAATTGTATTGTGCAGGTAGGTTGTGAATTCTTAATTAATGTTTTTTAATAAACTATCTGCTATTGGTTTTGTGTAGATCATCTTTTGCAGGCTGGAAGTGCCAAGTGCAGGATAATTCAGTGAATGATGTGGACTATTTCAGCTTCTTGTTTTCAACCCTTATAGGTAATCCACGTGAATGTCATAATTCAGAATTAACAAAATGAAATTTGTTTTGCTAGTCAATTGCTGGATTTAATTTAGAATAAATGGTGTTGTAAGTACCTCCTGAAAATAATTCAAAATTTATTACTTTTTTTGAGTTCTTTTTTTCCCCCTTGATTTGATTTTTGACACCCTATTTTTACACTTTGAATTGCTATTTAGGCTGAGTATTTGCATATTTTTTTCTTTATTCTAGCAATTTTCTTTGGAAAGTATGAGGAAAACCTAAATTCAGCATATGACTCGAACAAGAACTTTTTTCTAGATTTAAGTAAATGCCTTTTATTGGTTCATAACAATATAAATGAGTGCCTCTGGGATTTCCTGTGGACATGCTTACACTATTAAAAACATTCCATTAGAATAAGGTAATCAAAGTTCATTGAAGTGAGCTGCCCAGGGTCAGCATGTGAGCAGAATTACTTCTGCTACTATATTCTTACTCAGATATCAAAGTAGTTGTATTCTGGGGCGATGCAACTTTGGGAAATTACAGTAGTTAAAATGGCATAATATTTCTGAGAAATATTTTCCAGTAACTTGTCCTGTGGTAAAAAGAAAGTGTCTTTTCTTTATCACTTCAGTCATTCATAATGTTCAAGTACTTTGCTTTCCAAAATTACCATTTTTTCCTAAAACAGTGAAGAGAGTGCTGTTCTGATAAGTGAGAATATGAAAGCAAAATCAAAGTGACTGTTTTGGAGCAGTAGTCCTGTTTTACTAAAACATTTAATACCTGGCTAGCAATAATTAGCCAAATGATTTTTTTTTTGAAAACCCTGAGGTTATGTTAGAAGGTTACTGAGTTATTGTGAAAACATAGTGAACTGTTGTGCATTATACCTTTGTTTTTTTTCATTTTGTAAAGATGCGTATGTTGAAAATAGCAGCATAATGTGGGCCTCTGACAGTTTTTATACCATGTTGTAGTTTAAATGGATATGCCATTGATTTTTCAAATATTTTTGTTTTCTTTCAGAAGTCAGAATTTGTATTTTGATAGACGTAATTTGAAATACCAAGCAAGAGCTTTTAACAAAAAAATGTTGTGCAGACATAATTTAAAAGACAGTTTTTTCTCAGTGATGCTGTTGAAACAGAACAGTGCTTGGCTTGTTTCTTGATACTGTTGTACTGCTTCTTTTTCTCTAGGGTTTTCAAGAGAGGAGTTGACTAGTCTCCAGGGCATTAGAGGAAAGCCGCACATTAGCCAGACACAGCTTTCACCTGTCCGTCTTTACCTAACTGATCTGGACCAGTTTTTACACCACTGGGCTGTGACAGAGGTAATACATCAACACTAATTCTAAATGACAGCATACAAACTCGGAGTGCTCTCCATCCCTTTTCTGCAGATGCCTAAATCTTGTTGTGAGTCAAGTTGAAAACAGAATGAAAAATACAATAGCTGTCGAACAGCCAATGTTTTTCTGTAGCCATCAGGAGGAGGAAGCTGCTTTAAAAGGTGAATGTTCAGACACGTATGCAAAACAATACTCTCAGAAAAAATGGGTAGAAGCCTTGGTGGAAAATTTTTAAACACCAGCAATATGTTTTGGCTTTCATAATTAGTATTTTTGCAATTAATTTATTTTTGAAGAGTTTTCTTTGAGACTAAATTCCACTGTTAATTGAAAAGCACTTGCATTAAATGAGATTTTAACTTGGAAGTAATATTAAGTTGGCATTGGTGGGTTTTTAGAACAGCTTCTGATGCTTATTTAATCAAAATTTACTGGGATTAGAAACTTCACTGTGAATTCAGTTTCTGCTCATAAGATTTTAAGAACTGAAAGCTTAATTTTATTGCGGGCTCTAAAGGGATCTGAGCCCCCCAGTTTTATTCAGAACAGGCACATATTAGTCTTCATTTTGGCTTAACTCTTTCTGTTGCTTAGGCCACCGTAAACCACTTTAAGGTGTGAAATCATGTTTTAATGACATGCCAATTTGACAGTCTTCATGTAATCACTGTCATGAATACAGAAAGAAGAGTGTAACAGAGGTTGTTAGTTGTTTGATTTATTCTGGATTTTCATGGCAGTCTTTGTGGTTCAAGAAAGCAGTATAGTAGACTTTTCTCTTCCAAATGGTAAAGTTTAAGTGATAATCTACTGAAACTAATGATAGTCCAAGGCATATATTACATGATGCCGTTGCATATTGAATAGTATTTCAAGCAAAGTTGTTATTTGGTACCATGACTCACACCTTTAGATGTCCTGCCTTCAGTCATTTGGCCTGTGAAGTAGCTGAACTTTCTTCCTAAGTCATTTCACTTTCTCTTCTGGGCAGTGGTGATGTATTTTTCTCACCAAAACACCTTTCTCCAGTATTGAAAGACTAGAATGTTTTCTCTCCCTGTCCTGTACAGAACACAGGATTGTACCTTGGTGAATGCACCAAAGAGATTACTTGCAAGTGTTTCTCATAGAGTTAGCATAATCCCATATATCTGTAGGATTTATATGTACTTTACCTGCTTCTGAAAACGCCACCCCTCACGTCCTCTTTCTTTCCTCTTTTTGCTTCCCTTCCACAAATCTATCCAAGTTGGTTGAGAAACCACACAATAGGAATATTTTCACTTAGGGAAGGTGAAGTAGTTTGATTGTAGATATCTTGTTTGTGCCTTTGGTTCCTGGTTGCAAATTTATTTCTCCTGCCACAATCTTTTCAGTGTTTTGGTGTCAATAAGGAGAGTCATTACTTTCAGAAACCTGAGACTTCCTTTTGTTAAGTAACTTTTTTTGGGAAAGATACAAGGTATCCTGTCAGGTTCTCAGAAGTGGATGGCAGTCATGAAGCAAAGAGCTGATATCCTTGCTTAGTAATGAAAGAGGATTTGGACATCCTTTGGAGCATTGAAGTACTTCTGCAGTTATGTGTCAGCCTGAAGTCTTTTCTGGGTATAAATTTATGAAAGAGAGAATGGGAACAAAAATCCCATGCATCAAGAATCTCTGTGTGAAGAGTGACGAGACCTTCTAGACCCACCTCATTTTGTAGACTCTTAATCAAAGGGAGTTGCTGCTTACAACTCTGAACTCGAGAGAGAGATTAAAGGCTTTTCCTCATAAGCATGTTCATGATTGTGGAGAGAAAGTTTCTACTTTCCTGGGTTGTATCAGTTGCACCTAGGATGTGATCAGGAATAGTCAGCAAGGATTTATGAAGGGCAAATTGTGCTCAACCAACCTGCTGGCTGTCTGCAACAAGGTGACTAGCTTGGTGGGTGAGGGGAGAGCAGTGAATGTCAACTTAAAATCAGATATTTAGGCTTTCAGATGACTGTTTTTTCTGTGTTTAAGTATCTAATACAGTGCTGTGTTCATTAAGTTTTAAGGGTTTTCTCTTTTCTTTGTGGAGTACCATTCTCCAACCTCAAACATGTTGACCGATATTCTATTTTATGTTCAATTTGTAAAGAAAACATTCTGGGAACTGTAGTTCATAAAACCTTTGGATTTGGAGGCTGGACCATTTTAAAGAAAAGGCAAAAAAAATCCTGGCTTGGGAAAAACCTTTTAGTTCAAGATTTGCTAAAAGCTGCACAGAAATACTTCTTGTAGAGCAAGTAGTTTCCGCCAGATATTGAACAAGCTGCTTTCTTCTCAAAAGAAAATAAATCAAACAGCAACAACCCCCCCCCCACCCCCAAACCCAGAGCTGCAGCCTCTGGGGAGAAGAAAACTGCCAGCAAATCATGAGGCTCTTCTAGGACGTCTTGAAAGGCAGTGCGATATGATAGCTCTATGTGCATTGAGTTTGGGGGAGGTAGTTTGGAGACCGCTTTCTTCCAAGTGGACATAGTTCAAGGTATGACACAATTTCAGAATCAAAATATTTTTAACTGTGACAAAATTATTTCTGTTACAGAAGTGCTACAGGAAATAATAAAACCCAGCTTGAGTCGCGCTTTTGGTGGAACTGAGTAGAGTGGCACAGCTTCTGAATGCTGAGTCTTTCATGCTTTCCCTGGCTGGATAAAGAAGTTTATGGTGATGCTGTAATGTTAAGCAAAATATCTGTAGTAATTTAAAATACCTAATAAGTAAGAACAGCCTTCCGTTGGCTGCAAAGCAGGCAGCATTCAGGCCTCTACTTTATGCTGAAAATTGTTCACTTAAAAGAGTTCTCATTGTGTAGTTGTAATTCAGGTTTTCCTCATAATGGAAAAATACTTCATTGTGGATGAAAATAAATAAGGAACTGATGGAATTATGCTTTGACAGTCTGGTTTCCTACGAATAAATGAGACTAGCAATCAGATGATCATTATTATTATTAGTCTGTCCATCCATCCTCCTCTTTCTTCTCTTCCTCTACTAGTTTTGTCTAAACCATTGGCTAGGTTTTGGCTGTCTGCTAAAAGAATGAAGTTTTAAATACTAGTTTCCTGTAAGTTTTATGAAATAAGGAGGTGGAAGAGAAAAAACTCTAGATCAGCACAAGGCCGTGTTTACCTCTGTTCCTGCACCCTGCTTGGCAGCAGCCAGCTGGCCAGCCTGCACGTCCGTCGCTCTGGACCAGGCTCGGCAGGTGCTGTTGCTTGGCCCGTAGGGGTATCAGGGGCTGTGAGGGAGGAGCAGCTGGGGTTAGGGTGCTAAGCAAATGGAAGGGGAAGGGACAGAGGGTCCCAGGCGTGAATTTGTCAGAGGCCATGGCTTGTTGGCTTGATTGCTTGGTACTCGACTTTGTTTTCAAATCCAGAGGAAAGCAGTCTCAGCTTTCTGTCACTAGCTAGCTGTACTGTGCAGTGAGTGGTATGTATTTCTAATGGTAATGAAATGTAAGAGGGAATTCAATGTATAACATATAGGTACCAGAGATGCGGAAGGAGAAAAGATGTGCCTCTGGAGAAAGAGCAGGTTGTGTAAAGAGACAGAATAACTTGAGCCATTTTCAAATGGCAGTTTGGACTTTTGGAGTGTGTTATAATATAACCAGTTCAGTTAGTAGCATGTGTCTAACCGTAATTGGTGAAAAGGCCAAACAAATGCACTTCTGATAGGAGTTAATGCTTTTAAGTGGCTTATAACAAAAGCTGTTTTGAGATGGATACCGTTTGTAACTGTTTGTCTAGCGAGTGGTAATTGATATAGTGGAAATCTGAAGCCATGTTATTTTTTGTGGAAGCTTTTAGATAATGGTGATCTTCACTTCAGGAGCAATGCTTAAGAAAAGTGTCCCTTTAAATGCCATTTTGTGTAGCTGTTAAAGGTTAATCTTCATATTTTGTCTAAAAGATATGTTAAATGTGGAAACCTTGGCTCCTTTTCTGGAGCAACTTCTACTTAAAATGACTTCTGCCTTATTAAAGCCAATTATTTAAATCATACCCCTGTAGCTGAAATAGATGGGACTCCAGAATAAATGGTTGCAGCCTTAGGGAAGAGGCTTAAGTCTTTGTTCATTTTAACTGTGCCTATAGTGTTTGTCGGTAATATTGTTCGCTCCCCTGTAATTGAATTGCTTTGCTAGTATCGAATGAAATAGTGCCAACAGGAATGAACAGTTTAACAAGGTAACAGTGTATACATGATAATTTCTGTTGTTGTAATGTTTGATGTTTGTGACACTTGAACGTTTTGGAGGGGGAAAGCAAAGAGTAGTTCTAAAGTTCTGCTCGAAGTCGAGATTCTAGAGTTATATTGAACACATAACTAACTTGTTTTGTTGAGCATTTTATTTCTTCATTTAAAACGTTTAAGGACAAACACCAGGGAAGGTCAGCCACTTTTAAAAGCGGTCTTGAATTCAAATACCTTGGGATGCATATAAGGTAATATACTAATGTGCGTCAAAAATGGAGGAGTCTTATAAGTGAAACAGGGTTAGGAAGGCTGTATCTGCACTGATATGCTATGGAAAATTGCAACAAATCATTAAAGGCAGCAAGTCAATGCATGTAAATAAAAAGTCCTGCAAGGGTGTTTGTCTTGAGAAGTAGATGATGGTGTTGCAGTGCTGAAGTTTAAGCACAGATTAACACTTCAAAACACTACGAAATTTTTAAAATGAAGATTTTGAGTTGAAGTTCCTGGAAAATTTCAACTTATGGTCTTTATTGAGATTTCCAGATTAGAGTTGCATAGGGGAGAAAAAGCAGCCAAGAGTAAATAGGATCCCTTCTGAACTAGACATACGCTGTAATTTTTTACCCTCTTTAAGGAGGATAAAAAAATTCTGTATAATTCTGTATTAATGTTTAGAAAAGAAAATAATGGGTTTTTTCTTGAAAAGTAATGCAAATTCCAATGAAACAAGAGTAATTTTATAAATTTAATGCCTTCTAAAATTAATAAAGCTCTTTTTCAGAGGTCTCTTCCATAATTTGCTTAAGATACAAAACTTAAAAAAATAAATTCCAAAACAAACAAAAAAACCCCAAAAACCCAAACAACCAAAAAAACCCCAGTAAAACACATACACAACCCCCAAAAACCTAACTTGATCTTCAGACCAGGGCTCCGTTGTGCCTGCGTCTTATACTTACAGTGTATCTTGTGAGCTCCCATCTATAAAATGTCACATCTTACTGCATGTAACTAATGTGAATTAACATCTCTACAGTTACTGTGCATTATGCTATAACTTCACATCCTGGTTGGTGATACCTAACCTAAATTTCTTAAAAAGACAGGCTTTGTGGGACAAGAGCTAGTTTCCGAAGTGTACAGTTTTTTGTGTTTTCAAGTCCTTTTTGTTTGCTGAGGGAGCAGGCAGGTGAATTTGGGGACTTGCACAACAGACATTCCTTTGACCATCCTGCATGTGGTCTGACAGAGGCATCATACAGCTGTGGTGACATTTTATAGCTGTGAGGAAGCTGCAGAGCTGTGAAAGAAGGGTTTATTATGGCTACAAGAGGATGAAACAAAAGCTTCTTGGGTAGCAAAGCTATTTCATGGTGTCCTTTCTTCGAATTTTGCTAGTAAGGTGGCTCTGAGAAGAGAACCAGACCTGCACTGTGTTTCAGGTACGGCTTTGTCCCCTCCTGGGTGGACAGCACACTAACTGTGGAGCACAAAACCTGGTTTTGCTCACAAAAGAATATTTTTTGAAGAGCCTGTCACTCAGCGAGAAACAGTAGGGTTGTCTCTAGCCCACAGTTCTCTGCCTCCTGGCACCATATCTTGCTGGTACCCAGATTTAAACATGATCAAATCGTTGCACAATAGGTGAGCAGTGGTGATTGCCGCCCATGTTTTTGTGTCCAGTGGCAAATAAAGATAACTTGTCTTGGCTTACTCAACTTTTAATACAGGTTTAACATCACACTGCGTGCACAGCCTAGGAATCTGCATATAAGCAATCGCTACAGTTCAACAGATGCGAGATAAGTTTGCATGCTGCAGTTACTCTGTTTCTGATCCAGCAATTAACTGTGTTTCATAATACTAAGTCTTTGGAAATACATAGTCTTTCAAGATGCAGGACACAATACATGTTCTTAAGCATTTATAATTCTTAAACAAGTTTCTGCCTTCTTATTTTGCTATATTGTGGGTAAAATTAGCCCCATAGCATTCCCCTCCCCTGGCATTGCCCACCTATGTATTGTTTTCCTGCAGACTCCATTCCTTCTTTTTTTTTTTTTTTTCTTAACCCAGGTTTTGTTTTGTTCTATTCTGATTGTGTGGGGANTTTTTTTTTTTTTTTTTTTTTTTTTTTTTTCTGGAGTCACTGAATCGGGAATACCTTTCACATCCGCCCCTGTGAGCTTAGCCAAGGCAGATGAACAAAGATTTCTTGTTGTTTGCAGCTTTCTCAACAACTCAGGGCACTGTTAATATTGCCCTGTCAAATCAATTTATTTCAGAAAGAGAAGCAGCACCTGTCAAGGGAGTACACTGCCTGATAAGCTAGGGTGCTTCGGGGGAAGCTGGCCAAGCTTCATACGACAAGCTTCATTGCCTGCCCCATCACCTGAAAACTTCTCGTTTTCTATGCTCTGCAGTAACATGTTATACTGGCTAGAGTCCCACTCGAAACAGTCATGTCACAAGGGCTTGGGAATTGACTGGAGAACAGCCTGTTACATTTTAGTTACCCATGTTTGAGGCGGATGTCGATGTGAATTGAAAAGTATATTTTTAAAGTTCAGATTAGGATATAGTGTCTGGTGTGTGCCAACTTTCTTTTTAATAAAATCACTTCTTCTGGAGCCTGAACTGCCTTCGGTCTGACTCCACATAGTGGCTTGCTAAAATACTCAATCCAGTATTTTTTCCGCTTGCTTGCTTCCTCTCTGTTCTCACACTTGTGTGTGTCTTTGGAGGAAGATGAGTATTTTTCTTTGAAAAAGCAAGTACTTTGCAGCATGATTTAAGCTTGAAATTATATGCAGATTTCCCCTGGAGAGTTCCTGATAAAATATTTCCCTTGAGGCTTTTTGAGTCAGGAATCTGTCATGTTATGGGAAACATTGAGTGATTTAGGGAGTGGGAACAGTTAAATAATGAACCAAACATTAATCTCAGTTCCTCATTTGTGGGTGTTCCTGTTGCCATGAGGGCTCAGATTGAGACTGGGCTTCCTTGCTTTCTCCCAACTGTGCCTTTTGGAGTGGAGAGCATCTTGCAGATAAGCAATATGGAACTCACGGATTCCTCTGATTGTACAATAGAGCTATGAAAAGCCTATTTCAGATCGGATTAAGAGTCATTTAAGTTGGCTGTCAGCAGCAAAAATGCTTTAACTCATCCAGTTGAAGACTAGAGTAAAATACTCCATGGTGTCAGGATCTCCAGAAAGCCTGGAGAGTGCTGCCCCTGCCCCCTCCATTTTAGCTGGCTCCTGTTGGAGTATGTCTTTGCATGGCAGGCAAGGAGGCCTGTGCCGAATGATTTCCTGAAGCACCAGTAGGGAACCTCCTGTTGTAGTTGTGTGTGGCTCATTAGTATAATGGGTAGTTGGGCTTGTCTGCCAGTAAGGTTTGGTTTGAAAAGTTGCCAATGGATTATGAAGCTTGTAGTATTTGCAGCATAATGCTAACAGTTAATCCCCCTATTTAAGAGAATGCTTTTCTTTGGCTTAATTTACTCAAGTGGGTATTCAAACAAAATTTTAAAAAAAAAAAAAACAAAAAAAAACAAAAAAACAAAACAAAAAAACAAACCAACCCAAACCTTGAAACCTAAACCAACCCTGTTATAAAATACTTGTCTCAAAAAGGTATAAAACCCCGCTATGATCAGAAATGCTCATTCTTTGTCCATTCACTTCAGTAATGCTCTGAAACAAAACTACGCTGGCGTTAGTCCTAAACCAATCTATGAATGCACCAAAAATGTGATAAATGCTAATCAAATGTAAAATAATGAATCAGCTGTGACATTTTATTATGGAAATTAAACATCATGCAAACTCTTGCCTAAGGAAAATTGTCATGAAAAATACTAATTTTCATGTGATAATTAAGTTTTCTTTGCTTTTCATTTCCATGTCTAATAACGTTTCAGTTTCACTTTTTATAACAGGCATTTGTTATGAAAGCCATTTCAAGCAGGATTTAGTTTATGGAATTGAAAAGGATTGCCACTCCCACTTAATTGTAGGAAAATAGAACTGGGTGTAGGGAATGGTTGTGCTATTTTGAGGGTCAGAAAGATCTAAAAGGTTGAAAAATGAACTTGCCAATGCACTGTACCACCACCTTTCTAAGCAAGTACGCTGCTCTTCAGTGGTGTGATGCCCAGGTGCTGGTGAATTGTACCTGTTATGAAATGCTCCTGCAACTTGTCATGTCGGGGAGAATCTCAGCAGGCCAGAAGGCCTGTTCTAGGGACATAGTCCTAAGGGTGAAATATTAATAATACTTTAATAACGAAACCTTAGTTTGCTGGGTGGGCCTGGTGGATTTGTGTTCAAGGTCATTAATTTGTTGACCTTATGTGGATATGTATTTAATTAGAAGGGATCTCCCTAGTTTATGGTGTCTAGTGTCATGTGCTCCAAAGCATATGGCATACCTCATTTATAAACTTCCTGAGCTTTCTTTTGAGCAACAAATGTCTCCTGCATTTCCCCTTTCATAATCATCCTTCCTATCTCATCTGCATTCCCAGCTAGCTATGATCATCGTTCTTTTTTTGTTGCTGTTTGGTTATATTTGTTTTCCTGCAGCAGTTTTCACCTCTTTGCTGTATTTGTAAGTGATGATAATATCCCTTCTGAGATACAGTTTTGCCAGTCTAGATGGGTTAAGTTCTTTCTGTTGACACCTGTAAGACAGAGTCTTTATGCAGTTTTTCTGTGTCCATTCAGTTTGAATTTACCTTTCTTGAAAACAGGCGACTCCTGTTTTGCACAGCATGTCAGAAATAGTCTAAGTATGGTCTTACAGAGTAGTACTGAATAGACGACCAGTACTTTGTCTGATCACTTCTATTGTGATTATCTTTATTTTTCCATCCTAAAGTGACATTTGCCCATTTCATGGTTATATCACAACTACCTTGTGGTCAGTTGTTATGCAGAGAACTTCCTTCTCATTTCCAACTGTTAAAACTCCTAGCTACATGCAGAAGTTCTTATTAGTCTCCAAGCACAAGACCAGCCACTTCTGTTTCACTGAATTTTTTCTGTATGTGTTATTCATCAAGCCCATGCAATCTTTTCTATATGTTAGTCCAATCCTTCTGTCATGGCAGTGGTGTTCAACTTTGAGCTGTCAGCCAACAGATTTCGTTAATGTAGCTTTACCTTTTATGTTAAGTGTTACTCATTAAAATACTTGGTCAGATGGGCATCAGATTTTGTCCTTGTCGTGACAATCCCCAGTAGTAACCTATGTCTCAGCTTGACTTTATTCCTTGACGCTGCTGATACACAAATGTTTTGAGTGCGTTTCTTGGGAATATTCCAGAGTACTTTATATTTTATCACTTTCAAATTGCAGTGTACAGAAGCACTACCGTATCTAGGAGAGTACATAGTTTTAATAATACTATTTGGTTATTAAATAAATTTATAGTATTAAAAATAAGGGTATTCAGTGCAAAAGTATCTATAAAATTATCTTTTAAATAGTCCTACTAGTCAAACAAAATACTTGCACGATTAGACCTGAAATACTGATTAAAATGAGCGATGTCCTGACAGCCTGACAGTATTACGTTCTGTCAAGCAGATGTGTTAAGGATCTCCTGAATTTGGCCAGTTTAAGCAGGGCTAAAAGCATGTGTGGCATGTAATTTTGAAAAAAGCTGAGCACACTTTGACATCACCACAAACGATACTGCTTGGCCATTTCTGATTAAACCGCCACTGGCATCCACATCACTTAGGATTGAGTTTTCATACCATTAGCTCAAGTTCTCGTGGTTCTTTTCCTAACTTTTCCTTTCCTTGGGATCTCTCCAGCTGCAAATGATGTGGACTGTTATTTTTGACACAACATGGGTGATTTTTTTTTTTCTATTTTGTCATTATCCCTTGTTAGGTGTCTTGACCTGCCCTGATTCAACTTAAGTCTAAAAATCAGGGCACTATCACAGAATTTAACCACTCAAGTCAGATCATTCTGTGAAAGTTCTCTTTAGCTCTTTCTTTGGTCAGCAATGTATGTTAGAGGGATGGCCTTTGCTTAGTTGAGATATTTCTAAAACTCGGGGACTTAAATTCTTCCCTACCTCAAATGTCTGATCTAGCTGTTCTCTTTCTGATTCCCTGAAGCACAAATAGAAGATGTTATTCCTTGTGTATTGGTTCTTCCATCTTCCTTGTCCAAAGCAGGATATCATGACCGCTGATGGTCTAATAACAGGCTCACACTGCGCTTTGCTTTCTGGAGGCTTCAGTTGGCACAGGCGGGATAAGGATGAATGTAAACAGAGGGAGGTCATCCAAGTGCTCTGACTACTTTGCAAATTGTTGGAAGAGGTAGGAAGGAAAAGAAGAACAGAGAAGGCTGTCTGCTGAGGACGTAGTACAGCTTACTAGCAGATCTACTAGAGCTCTGGTTTCTTTCTCCTATTCAGAAGCCATATAGCAGTTCATGGGGTCTTGGTCAACTTTTTTTTTCTCTCTCTTTCCCTCCACCGTGCTGACCCCCACCCCCTGCCATTCTCTCATATGTTTTTTTTTTTAATAAAAAATGAAGATCTGAGTCTTAACTTTTTTCTTCTCTAGTATTACATTCTGTATAATCTTTGAACATGACATTTTTGGCAGTGTAGAGGAAAGTAAGTTGGAAATGGATCTTTGCTACTTTCTTTTGTTGTATTATTTTTCTGTCCTGTTTGATTGTGATTCTTCTGTTTCATGTTTGGTAAAGTTATTTGGGAAGTTGTTTTCTGAAATTCTTCAGCTCTGAGGAGGGGCATGTGGGGGCTTGGTGTGGCGCTGTGGCTGGAGAGAATATTTTTGGCCTTCTACTTCTGTGATATAGGTAAAACAAAGAAAACCACTACCAAAACAACTAATGTTTTTTTTTAAACTAATGGTTAGGCCGTCATCAATTTAAACACTGAACAATTTATGTTGACAATCTACTTTCATAAGGTATAAAGAATCCATACTTTTGAGACAAAGCTGCTATGTGTCTCCATAGGTACTTTGTATTTAGGTCTGTCAACAAAGTGTGACTACACAGTGAGTGGTTGCAGGTTGCATTAGAGTACTCACATATTACTTTGTTTTATTTCAACAGATGATCTGTCACAGCTTGTCCACTGTACCTTCACAAAGTCAGTGTTTTGACATTCTTCAGACTGGCATCTGTAAATATCTGGTAAGTACCATTTGTCTTGTGTGTTTAGCTTCCTCGTGATAAATTTTGTAATGGTCTCATTAACCCTTAAATCCACTTACTCCATATATTTCATGTATAATGTCAACATTTGCAAAAATATTCAACAAGATAAGCAGAGTTTAAAAAAAAAACTTAACAACTCTCGGTGTTCAAACTTACAGGGATTTTTTTTTTTGCTCTGATTTGTGAATAGTTCAGCTTGTTTTCAAGCCAGGACAGCCGTAAATGAAAGGTTTCTTGGTTTGGTTTGGTTTGCTTTTCAAAAGAGCAACTAGCAGCTTTAGAAGAGTTTTACAGTCTGTCTTTCTCCTGATCCTGAACACTTCCTGAGCTGAGGGTGGGGATGGCAAAGCCAGAGCTGGGTATCAGAATTGTAAGGGACAGAATATGCAGTTACCTGCGATGCTGCCTGTTGAGAGGGGGGACCTGTCTGTCCTCCTCTCAAGATGGTTCTGCAATCTAAGAAGTCATCCGCAGTTCCCTTTGTGGAGGGCTACTGAAAAATTCCTAGACCAAAGCTTCCATGGGGGGTGGCTTACCTGTAACTGTAGTCTAGATTTTTGGGGGTAGGTGTTGACTTAAACCACAACTTTTAAATCAGCTTATGCGTTCTACTACACTGTCTCTTTGAGAGCAAAGTTAAGTGGATTTTTGTAGTTGATTAGTCTGCTGCCTAATATCTCTGACTGGATGATGACACCTAGCAGGGAAGAAAGGCACTGTGCAGGCAACATCCTATATGGGAACTTACTTAAGCGGTCTCATCTACTGGATTTGTATAAATTGAAATGTCTGTGTTCGCATCATCTTCCAGACTGGCTGACTAGCACGTTTCATCAGCAGTGTTGGCTAATTTGATCTTCGGGATGCTTCTTTATATGCAGACATCTGTCTAGCTCACTATCTTTATTTCCTATTTGTGGTTGGTCAGGAGCATTGTTATTAGTTTCTATTATTTAGTGCCTCCATGTCCCATAGTTTTCAGCAGGGTCTTGGTGACAGTTGCAGTCCCATCTTCTGTCATGCAGGGATGCCATCTTTCTCCTACCTCTGCAGCTGGGTGGTGCAGGGTCAGCTTGGGACAGCGAGCTGCGCTCGTGGCCTCAAAATACACCTAGTGTCTTTTATTGGAAGTATTTAAAAGTTTGAGCCCATCAGCATTCTTTATCTTTTACCTCTCATGAGTAATCATACCAATGCAATACATTCCACGTTTCTGTAGCTTGTACTTTATCGATCTTTTTCTAAACATTTCTAAAAGAAACAGCTGACCTTGTTAAGTGAACCAACTGCCTCTGTCAGCTTAAAACAATGTACTTGCAGGTGAGCAAACCAGGATACTCTAAAACTCCTTAAATTAGTTTAGCAATGCATTAATTTTTTTTACAGCTTTACAGGACAAAAATCTAGGATAATTACTCAGTAGCACTTCAAAATGTAAACTGCTTTCTAATTCACTGCCTCTACCCAAAAAAGATTTTTTCAAAATTATTTATCATGCCTATAAAATCCTTACTCGAGATGATGTTCTCATTTTAACAACAGAAGAATATCACCCCAGCTGTGGGCCCACCATATGTTTCATTAGCTTTAATTTAACTCGGCTCATAATGCTCTCATTCCTGTCGAGCCTGTCGGATTTCTAAGGAGACTCACCCTGGTGACGATGCAGTAGGAGCTTTTCTTTCTGGAGAGTAAATCCGAGTTTCCTTCTGCCTCAGTGACTGCTCGCTGCCATTTCAAGACACGGAAGGGCTGCTCGGTCCCGTGGTATATGCTTAAAAGGAAGGACCCGTTCTGCCCAACAGATTCTGTTTGTGCCTGTACCATCTTTCAGAGCAAGGCTCAAAGCAGTGGGTTGTTTTTAAATACGTTTGAGATGAGTGTTTACTTCGAGGGGATGCAATGAAGATGCCGGTTTAACCTTCTGTTGGTATGGGTGGCAATTTCTTAGGAAAAAATAAGGATTTGAAAAAATGCAGTAGTGTGTAGAACTTGAATAGATACAAAGTAAAAAATGTCATGATATGAAAGAGATTCATTCAGCCCTAGATATGCTTGCATACCAGTGGAAAAAACTTCTATTAAGTGATGAACTTGGGTTTTTTGTTTTAATACAGGTTGGATTGGTTGTAATACCTGATAGCACAGCTGGATCTGTTCTATGTGCCATAAATAAGCTCTTGGATCAAGCTTGTATCCTAAGTGAAAACCTGCACAAGTTCTTAGCCTCTTGTTGTTACAGTCTTCTGTACTTTCTGCTAACTTTAGACAAAGAGGATGCAGAACATGTACAGAAAAGGTAATGCTGCTTTTCTTACCGTGTTAATTGTCTCTGCTTTTGTACTCACAAGTATTTAAAGACGTAAAATGAAAGGAATACCCTCCCACATCCCCCCCATTTACTCTGCTGTCTGTCTTTTACTTCAAAACAGTGCTCGGATTTAAGAAAAGTAGCTGTAAAGTTGGCTGAAATTATTTGAAACAATCACTGAAGAAAGGTTTCATCTCCAGTTGTTCTAGTTAGATGACTTTAGAAAGGTGGATGTTTATAACAATATTTAGCTTTAGCCTT
Source organism: Sula dactylatra (assembly GCA_013389905.1). Lineage (NCBI taxonomy): Eukaryota > Metazoa > Chordata > Aves > Suliformes > Sulidae > Sula > Sula dactylatra. The sequence goes on along the minus strand of WEKW01013234.1, from coordinate 42,909 downwards.
TAGTTTCATTAGATACATTGAAAAGTGACATGCAGAGGATTTGGCTTTATAAGCTTGCCCCCTTAACTGACTTGGTATTTCAGCTTTAACAAAACTTCTCAGGCATCATTTTATAGACTGCAAATCCATTTGACTTAAAAAACCCAAAACAAACAACCCCAAAACAACAAAACAAAAAAAAACCCCAAACCAATACCAAAACCTACAGATACCAGATTTAAAAAAGTTTATTTGCCTGTATAACAGAAATGTCTTTAAAAAGTTGAAACTTCAGATTTTCCCTCTGTTTCATACGCAGGAAAGTTCTTCAAAGCTTACTTTTAAAATTTAAGTTGTGTTTTTAAAGCCGGAGTCGTCCTTCGTGTACTGTATTTAATGACTTGCATATAACAAAAAGCTGGTTCCATTGTTTGATTTCTTATGAGTCTTAAATAAAGTTTCAGGTGAACCTGAGCAGTGACTGAAACCAAAACCACATCCCAGCTGCATCAAGCAGAAATTACACACAGTGTAAGAGCTTCAGCAACATTTGTAGCTCCTGGGCAGGACCTCTAATTCTTTCCAGTGCTGTACATAATTTTAGAATATTTTCAAGTTTAGCATTTTCTGGTACAAATTTTCTGCTTCGGCACTAATTACGGTGAAGACAGTTGGCATGGTTGAACTCAGAGGCACGTTTCCTTGTACAGCTCTGAGGCTGGTTCACGGAAGTGTATTTGAAATACGTGTCCTCGGTCATTTCAATTGTTGTTCTCTTTTCCCCTCAGGGATATGCTGTGGGGATCATGTATTTCTGCATTAGCACTCCTGCCACGATTACTGAGACTGATGCTGCAAAGTCTGCAAGTGAGCAGGATCTGTCGGGAAGAACTGCCCGTTGTTGCTCAGTTGCTTCGCTTACTAATGCAACATGGTCAGCTCAGGAGCCATATGATCACAAATGAATTTCTGGTGCAACAGATTATCAAGGACATCATGGTAGGGAACTTCTTTTTGTCTCCCACAGATTACAAGGGTGTATATATACAAGGTGTAAAAATTACCGCAAACACAAAGAACAGATGTTGAGTAAAACACGAGTTGCGATTGTGTTTTATTTGCCTTGGAAGTCCAGGCTGTGTAGAAGGCTGCTACTTGTCTGAGCTCCTGTGGTCATTGCACAGATGAGTCAGCTCTTAAGTTTAGCTTGCAACCCAGTCCAGCAGCCCGGGACAACAGCTGGCTTCCTGACAAAATGCACTGGAAGCGGATTGCCTGCCCAGCCTGTCTGAGGGAGAGCTGCCCCAAAATGAGAAACTAGTCTTTTCTGTGTATTGGAGCAGGGGTGTATAGGTCTACAAAGATGTTATTAAATCAGACAAACTCTCTTAAATACGTATGGTACAAAATACATTCCCTTTCAAACATTGCAAACCCCAGCGCTTCTGTTCACGTGTCTACAGTCCAGTGGTTTTGAGACTATTACAGTTGCTTCTTTCTTCAGAACAAAAATCTGAAACTGCCTTCGCACAAAGCTCTTGCTAGTTCCGAGCACAGACGGTTTGTATGTCCCACAGGTTTGAATAAGCCACACCTACCTATTAGTAGCTTTAAAAAGGTCTGTTACCAGAAGTGTAACCTTTAAGAGTATCGTGCAAGTCCTCTAATAGAGACTGAGGTGGTTGCTTTCCTTTGGTGTTGAAAATGCCTCAGCCAGTTTTTGTGATGTGCCACTGCAGGTGGGTTGGGTTTGTTTTTGGGGGCGGGAGTTTTAACCATTTCTGAATGGTTAAGGAGAGTGAATTACTGGACTGTGGGCTGCGTTGGTCTGTTGGTAGCAGTTCTCCTGTAGACTGGGGTGTTGAGCTCTCCTGCTTTAGTAGAACCATGCTCATTTGCATTTTAATTGACTATAAACTGCAGAATTGCAAAGTAAGTGAGCCACTATAATTAAGAGTAAAGAAATCACATCTGGTGTAATTTGCACTTCATAATGTAACACCAATTTAGTGTACCAAGTAGTAACACTTTATTCTTTCGGCTTTAACAGCCATACCATGTTGAAATGTGTAAGTGAGAAGAATAATGTCACTGTGTGCAGGTGAACGAGGCCAACTTGTACCTTTAACAGCGCGCACCTGATTAACTGTAAAAACAAAGCGAAGCTTTGCGAGTGCTGTTTTACCTTTTTTTCCGCTTCTTTCTAGACACTGAAGAGCGGTGAAGTTCAAGAGCAGTGGCTAACAGACCTCCATTACTGTTTCAACATCTACCTTGCCTCTCATCCCCAGGGACCTGGCCCTGTAAACGCAGTATATTAAAGAGGTCGAACTGCATTTATTGTAAAGCATTTACTTCTATTTAGTTTTGAATGGAAGATGTTGGAACAAAGCTTGTCAATTTTTTTGTAAGTGAAACAGAATAAAAATTTTACAAAGAACTGCATACTTCTGTTGCCTTTCTTTTCAAGCAAGTAGATGTTACTGGAAGTCGTTGTAGTAGATGTGGTGACCGCAGTGAGGGGACTTAAAGAAAATCCAGTCGTCTTCAAGCTTAAGTGCTTGCAGAGAAACAGACCTTCTTATATTGACTTCAATCATCTCTTACTTCAAAGCATCATATTAATTTAAAAAAAAATTAGAATTATGTAATACTGACTAGAAGACAAAATAGAAAACAATATACTTGGGAAGAAGAGCAACATTTTTTATTTTTGCTGAGTTGATACTTTTAAATACTTTGTGCAAGGTAAATACTGTACGCTGGCAGCTCTAAAGCTATTATAAGAACAAGTTTTCTTCTAGCACAGGTCCCATCTTTTCTTGCTTTCTGTAGAAACTCTTTGTGTGCATGTATAAAAACCGTTATTAATATGGCAAAAACTGGTGATAATCTCAATAGGTAGAAAAAACACCCCTAAGCCTCCATAGGCTGTGCAAAGCGATTTATTTACTGACTGTGTTTTGTCAACATCTGTACTTTTCCTTCCAAATCCATAGCAAGCTAAGAAACAATTGTTCCTTTAGTACAGAAGTGGAGCCTGAAGGCTGATCTTTTGTTTAGATTTTTGAAATACATTCAATAAATTCAAGGTGAAATCGAACAGCAGCCTTTCAGAACTGTTACATCTTTAGTACAGTTTCCCTCTCCTTTGAAACTGCGTTCGACAAACACATTCAAAATTCCTACAATGGAAAACTTTGGGAGCCCCTGCAACTCTGCTGTAATGCTGGGCTTATGGCTTCATTTTCTGTTTCCAAATGCAATTCAGATTTCATCCTGTCAGTGAATAAATTAAGTTGCATTTAAAAACTAATTTGTACACAAAATAAAATGAGTCCAACTCCTTAGAAGTCTGCTTGGCATGTAATGCTGAGATAACAGAAAATTGAAAATGGGTTCAAGTTTAATATGTTGTAGATGACTTGCACATTACAAGAGAGAATAGTTGTACCGGAACGTGCTTTTAAAAATGCAAACATTCGCTTTTGCTTAGTGCTTGAGCCTTGTAGTTTTTGATTTTGCAGCAGTGGTTGGTCTCATGTTGTATGAAAATTGCTTTGATTTTCCCATGTTCTCCAGCAAATTAACACACTGTAGGTTGTTCACTGTAAAAGAACAAAATGGTTATGATGAGTAACTCGAGTGGATAAAAAGTTTAATCTACGCTGTGTTCTAGATTTCATAAACAATCTACCGGGAGAAGAACATGCCTTTTTCCCCGACATCTCACTGTTGGTTGTCTGTAAATAGAGTTCAGTTTCTGTGGCACCCGGCACAGCTCACACAGAATGCTGCTGTCTGTGTCTAAGGGTGCCTACAATAATGGAGCTTAACTTTGAGTTTTACCCTCGTAAAGGAATGAGGGTTTCCAGGCTGTGACGGTTCAGTCCCTGACACAATGCTCTTGGCCAAGTTTGCTGAAGAGCAGCAAGAGAATTTGTTGAGCAATATTTAGCAGCGTTAGGTACTGGGTCATTTCTAGAAGGTAGGGGAAGCCATGCCAGGGCTAAAGCGAGTACTCTGAATTATTAGAAAGCAAAAATGAATGTCAGCTGACCATTCTCTTCAGTTTTGAGTCTGGCTGAATGTCTGGACTCATTCCATGTTTTTATTTACTGTCAGGTGCTACAAATAATGTGTGTGTTATCTTTTCCTAGTTTTGTAGAGACTGGATGCAAACATTTCAGTGCTTTATCTCATTCTAGCCAGGGTCCTCCGAAGCGCAGATCTTAACATTTCATCGAGGGGGTGAACCCAGCACATCTTAAGGACGTCTTTCTAATGCCCAGAATTGCAAAACCTTCTCCTTTACAACTCTATAAACATACTTTAATGTCCGCAGTGAAACAAAAAAACGGGCTTATCTCTCTGGCCTGCTTCAGAGAGCCTCTTCAAATGCCATTTACTGAATTGACAAAAGGCATCTATTTCATAAAAAAAAATATTAAAGAAGGAACAATGTTCAGCTTCGGAAATGTTTTAATTGTAACAATCATAAAGGCCCTATTTGCCAGACTATTTTGAAGCACCTACCTGCTGTCTATGTATCCCACTGCAGGCTCCTTTTCTACCTGTCACCCTCTGCCCCCCTGAGTTATCCGTACATTTCCTTGCAACACCTTCTGCGTGTCCTCACTCCAAAGTGTTTGGTCTGCTTGCGCCAATAAGGTAACTGAGCGCGGTGTCAGTCTCCTGTTGCAGATTTGTCACTGCATGCTTTTTCCACTAGCTATGTGAATGTTAAAACTAGGGCTGAGGGGCAGTCTTCACCTTCCCAGATGTACCTTCTGTGAGAGAAGAATCAAACTGAACAGTCCATTCTGACCTACTCCCGGCACCTACGTCAGAAATAGAGTATCTGGCATTAGCCACTGACAGCTCTGAACTTTTCCAACAAACGTAATGTTGTCATGCACAAAGGCAGTCAGATGAAAAACATGTTATTGTCTTTAAGTAAGGGCTAAAGTTCCCTGAGCTCCTATTAGGTGAATAAAAGTAGGTAGTGTTCTGAAGGCACTGGGCAGAGTTCCTATCACTATCCTATTCGTCACCAAGTTATGAAAGCAAAGGACACTTGAACCTCAAAAGAAAGCCTTTTTATTTCAGAAGACAGGGAGATCTGTTGTCCTGCAAAGTTAAACGAAAAGAAGCATTATTTGCTAAAGCTCTTTTAAAATTTAGGTTCATGTCTGCATGAGGAGGTGGCAATCAAACACCTGTCTGGTCATGCCTCTTAATTAAACCAGCTTTCAAACAGTGGAAGAAAAAAGCCTCTGTCTCTTAGCAAGGCAGAAACTCACAATTCTAATGGACTCAAGGATAGGTCTACTGTCAGATTTCCTTTTGACTTCATAGTTTTGTAAACTAGTTGCAAAATGTACTTTGCTTCCTTTGCAAATTATCTGAACTGCTGTATCCTTGAAGCATTGGCTCTGTTGCCATCTTGCTGTGCCCTGCCTCTGAATTACACGCGATACAATAACCAACTGGGTGCTAAATCTTCACCTGGTGAAGGGCTAACATTACCATTGCTCCCCTCCCTGCCTAAGTCCATAATCCACTTGAAAAAGGTCTTAAAAATCATGTTTAGCAAAGAAGTAGTAGGAGAGATGACCATGTACTCGATAACTTCATTTTTAACCTGTCAAATAAAAGTTCCAGCCTTTAATGACTTTGATAGTACTTCTACAGTCTGTGTTCTTTGACGCTATTCTGTATTACGCAGCGTAACCCTGTCTGTCTGCCTGCACGGCTTGGCAGTCCTGGCCGTGCCAGCCCTACTGCCCCGATACCAGTTCCATATGTAAAATTCCAGTTAGAACTAAGGCTTTCCCAAGGAAGACCTGGTAATGGCTACATGGCTTTTGAGTTAAGCAGCAAATAAATGCATGATTTCATTGGAGCCTTAAGACTTACTGCAGGTAAAATTCCATGAAATAATTGAGGGTCTGTGCACTGCGCAGGAAGCCCATTATGCCATTTCAGAAGAAAGGGCAGAGATCAGATGAGTAACTTGGGGTTTTCCAGTTTTTGTCTATGCACTAAACTATGGAGTTCTAACAAACAGGTGCGTAAATTCTTGGCACTTGTAGAAATCGGCTGTCTTTACTTCTTATAAGACTAGTAAATACTTGTGCTGCTGAACCAAAGTATGGGCATCCGTAAGCAATTTTAACCACTGCTCAATGTTATCTGGCTTATGGCTGTGCAAGTCTGCTATGTTAAGGTCCTTCCTAGTAACAGCCCAGTGAAAGTAGGCTTTCGTATAAATGATTCAACATAAGCATAAAAGAAGGGTGCTCAGGTAAGTGCAAAAGTATTGAAAGAAGGAGCGTGCAATCACAACAGTTTGGTAGTGGTTACGTGTTTTGATATGAGATCCCGGTTCTTGAGCAGATTCTTTTTCTTTTCTAAAGATGAAACCGACCTCAAATATATGTAAACATCAGCGTATTCTTAAAGTGCACGTGTCCTACCTGAGACCAGCTGCGCATCAGAAAGTTTCAGCTTAGAAGGAGGTCTTGTTGGCTGGCACGCTTTGCCTTCCTGAGAACGTCCTTTAACAAACAATATGAACAGCTCTGTGTTTATTTGCATAAAGATGTGGTTATGTATAGCTATCAACCGTTTAACTCGGCTACAGCATTATTTCATCCTAAAAATTATTCTCATTTACGATGAGGAAACTCATGAGATGTTCTATATGACAGGAATTCATGACAACTGCAACTTACATCTTGCAGTTGCTATAAAAAAGAAGGAAAATAAAATTATTAGCTTTATTTATTTATTTTATCCTTTTTTTGGCTATCTGCAGAGCCACAACAGAAGGCTTAACCACCTGGTAAAGTGTGTGCAGTTAGCACAATCTTACTCTGTCAGTGGCCCACACTGTAAAGGAACTCAAGGCTTAAAAACAATGCTTTTCCTCTGCCCCTTCTTCAAGGTGCATTCCTTTGCACCGTGCACGTTCAGGCAGAGTGCAAAGCAGTGCAGTGTTATCACAAAAGCTTAAGCTCTTACGCTTATCAAAAGCTTGCTCTTCCAATAAAAAGCAGCTGCCTTCAAACAAGAAAGTTATTAACATGGAACAAGACCATATTCTTCAAATGGAAATATCAAAAAAAACCCCACCAAACAATAAAACCCAAGAAAGTTTAAAACTGCTTAAAAAAATTAAACCATGAGCCAGAGAGCCACTGTGCACCGATACAGCCAGCCATTCCCAGTTTAACTGCTCTATTCCCTTTCCACTTGGATATATGCAAGCAGCTCCGGCAACAGGATTACTTGGTTGCTCAAGACCCTTGCTGGAGTAATGCTCTGTAGTGATTCAAACAGCTTTAGCAGCAGCCATTTTAAATCACAGAGGGATTTTTTTTTTCAGCCTGAAACAGAAATACAATTACCCAGAACACCTGAGATTCAAACTAATTTTTATAAAGAGTTGAAATCCCTAACAATTAGGTAAGAAGTGTCTAGAAGAATCCAAAATACAGAGAACACTGTTATAGAAATAAAAGCACAGCTATTTAAAGTATAGTGAAGACAAAATTACCATATATCTGCTTAAGGATGGACTGTTTGCTGGTTTTTATGGCTGAGCTGGTTTTGTTTATAGATTTCAGATTTTTACAAGCAGGAACTGATTTCAGAGGGCTATGGTTCAGCTGTTTCTTCCAAGCAACCTGAATGAAGAAGGCGGCTGTCTCCTGTCTCCATTTATCTTCATCTTCTTTGCACTGCCGCTTAGCACTAAGAAGCTGAAACAACTCCTGTCTTAGCTGGTAACTAGAGAGCAGAAAAGAGAAGAGCACTTGTTTTAGGTGACCTGTTCTAACTTCAGTGCTTTCTACGCATCAGTTCACATGGTGGCTGACATGAGTAACTGGGAAAACAGAACTCCCACTGATGCGCTAAGTCATTTAGATGAGAAATGTTTGCTCAGAAGAAAATGTAGGAGCTGGGTTCAAGTCTGGATGCAACCATTATTTCACACAGCTAATACAGATCTGGCATTACAGGAAGCAAAAGTTACAGTACTGCAACATCAGCTTATCAACTGCTTTATAATATATAGACAATCTGGAGAAGACAAAAACCTATAAATATTTATGCTATAGCAGTATAATCAATACTGTTTTCTCATTTTCACTATATTCACAGCTTAATAACACCAAATTTTCTCGTGTGCCTTACCACTTTGTATTCTCAGTCAATCAGTGCAAGAAACGAGCCAAATCTCTTACGGGTTCAACTGCACATTTTTCTCTACAGAAAACTGAGCTGTTTTCCACCCCTTCTCTGAAGATGCTCCTCTCACCTTGTTTTCAGCAAGCTGTTCTTGCTTTTTTTTCCCTTCCCTTCAAAGGCTCCCTGTCTCCTGACCCAACCTTGTCACGGCCGCTTTGATCTTAGACGCAGTCGTAGCCCTGTTCCAAGTGGCGACAGTAGATTATCTGACCTTCTTCCCACTTTGGTCGCTGATGGCACCAGCAACGAGGAGTTGTTTGCTTTTTTTTCTTGAATCGGATACAAGTATTCAATCAGATATTGGCATTTCACACTCCCAAGTCAATTAACTACCCTAGCAATTAACTCTGAATCTTCCCAGTACAAACCTGTCACAAATGAACACTGAGTAACGCTTGTAAAATTTTAATTATAAGTGTTTGGTAATGGGCCAAAAACCATTGATCATTGTCCCCTCCAGCATTCAAAAAGGGTTCTACTGGATGCCCCAGTAAAGGGAATGGGGGAGAAAGAGGTGGTTTTGCTCTGTTGCTCCAGCTGCAACAAGTTCTAAATTAAAACAAAAGACAGTGCAACCAGATATAAATTGTTTAAATATATGTTATAAGCCAATGAACTGTATAATGCAAACAAAACAGCAGCCGTATATAGAAGATGAGTACCTAAAAGCACAACAGAATGCCCAAAGGGGATGATATGCTCACTTACAGCCCCAATAATTTTAAACTTTCAATAAGCTTAGTAAATTACCTCTGTGAAATTTGCCTGGTGAGACAAATGTATTTAAGCTTAATTTAGTGGAGCTTCAGCATTCAGGCATGGACCATTGTACAGCTCATTAAAGTACGTAACAAATGTGGGGAGCAACTGCATCTTACCCATAACCGTCTGCAATGCCTGCAAGTTGCAAAGCGCTGCATGAATCCAGAACAGGAGCGTTATTAAGAGACAGAAGAAAAAAAAATGATCCAGTTTTGTTAAGTAACAAGTCGCTTAGAACTTTTCTACGGGGTAGGAGAGGAAGAGAAAGTGAAGCGGGGGGTCACAATTACAGTAACTTGCTAACAACTTGAGCTAAGGATGGGTTATGTGAATACTGCTGCAAGAAAAACAACGGGGGAACTGTTTTATACTTGAGTGGAAAAGAATACTAAGCTATTCTCTTGGAATTCAGTAATTACTGCCAGAAGCCTTTGCTGATACGTCAAATGACCCATTCACAGGCACTCCACCTTTGCACCCAGCTGCGATTTCATGTTTGTAAAGAACTTGGGGTAGTTTTTAGCAACAAGAAAACTGCTGTGAGGCTCTGACACTAAGAAGACATAGGCAGTTATCTTTACAGTGTGTGCACATTATTTTAATTCAGTTCTCTCATACAGAGCACTCTGATCCTAATGAGAAAAAAAAAGAACGGGACCAAGTTCGATGCTCTATGAAGCTGATATGGTGCCTTAACAAACTAGCCAATGCTTAGTCTGACAAAGCATTAGTTATTTTTTTTTTTTACAATTTCATTGTTTGTCAATTGTATGGTACATTGTAACATGGCATGTAAATGTAACAGTACATCTTACAGTTGACAAAGCAAACCCAACAAAACTACGGCACATGAAAGGTGGAATATATGCGCAGAATGACAAAGCTGGCACGTGGTGTTCACATGCATTGTTACAGAGGTGCTAGTATTAAAAAACCAATACTGCTAGTAAAGTATGCATATAGCAACAATACATAAAAAAATACAGCTTGGCTCCAGCAGGAGAGCAACGGTGACAGCAACCAAATTATTTCCAGCTTCTGCCAACTCACTGCGGACCCTGGAGAATGATACAGGCCTCAGTGCGCTCCACGAGAGAGCAAGGCAGACGCAGCATCGGTAAGCCTCAACAGGCAGGATAAGCAATTAACCTTTGGCAAGCCACACACCTTAAAATACACTTTTGAGGACTAAATTTATAAAGTTTGTGGACTGTGGGAATTGAAACATTTTTCCTGAGAAAGGCAAGTTTAATATGCTTAAGTAGACCGGTACCATTGTGTTGTAGCTCACAACGGCTCTCAATAAACTTTCAATAAGTAAATTGTGACTCTAAAATTTGCAGAGTGAGACAAATGTATTTCATCCTAATGTAGAGAAATGCCAGAACTCAAGCATGTACTTCTACATGTCTCTAATGTAGAATTATACATCAACGATGTATATAATGTATATAATTCTATTGCTGGCTACAAGTACACGCTATTTACCAGTGCAAGCTTGGACCCAAAAGAGAAACACAGGACTAGAGTGGGACCCACAGCCGCACAGTAGGTACCTGCTTAAGAACTATAATTCAGTGTACAGCGGGTGGGAAATCAGGTATTTCAGAGAAAGTATCAGAAGAACTGACATATTAGTAGTCAGCACATACAGCTGCCTAGTGTGAGCTAGCTGGAAACGCTAACCATGACTTCTTGGCAGGCAGGTGCCACCATCTGACTTGGGATCCACATCCTACAGTACCCACACCACCTCTTTTTTGAGACATAAATGAACTCTGCTTCAAAGGAAGAGGCAGAACTCTCGTCTGTTTAAAAATAAACGTTATTGCTGTGGTAATAGCATGGAAATCGGGGGGAGGAGGAAATCTGGTCCAATTTCACAGCTCCCATCATCCATCTGAGTTTCAAAACACTCAGACAATAAAGCTGACATTGAGCTTGAAGCGTAAGCACAAAAGGCGGCAGAACTGGTGGGCCTGGGCGAGAGAATGCAGGAGGGAAGCACGGCTCTGTGTAACCGTGTAGTGCTCTCACCTCAGCATCACTGCTCAGTGAGCTGTTCTGTGTTCTGCATCAAAACATTCCCCGAAATCAATGCACTGTGATATTGCCGCAAACTTTACAAACTCCGTCAAAGCTCTAGCAACAGTAAACTGTCCGCAGATGTAATGAAATGACAGTGGAAGAACGGCCAAACTAATCTCTCCTGCAGTCTTGCAGAAGCTTATGATCCTCGTTAGTGTTCTATAAAATATGTTTTGCAAACAGAACAAATAAATTTATTTTTCTTTATTAGTTCTTTAAAGAACAAATGTCATTTAAACAATCTTTAATCCCCACCATTTCCGAAGTGTTGTAAGTAAGTGCGTGCACTTCGTGCTGAGATAACACACCATTGCTGTTTCAGCTGGTTTTCAGTTTAGAAAGATCTATCCAAAATCTTTAGATAGTCAAAACTTTAAATGGAACGCAGAGATTTCTACACAGGTAAGCCAGCTCGACACAAGGGTTTAGATCCCAGTTCTTGTGAGGAAATTTGCACAAGCACTCACACACACATCTTTACACTTTGACTGAAAGCTATGGCACGTGTCTACTCGTCTGTAATGATTTTAATTCGGTGTTATTTGAAAACAGCATAGCCTTCAGAAGCAATAGTATCACTTATGGCTATACTCTCCTAACCTACTCCTGATTAACCTTAGCTTTTGATATCTAAAAGGGTCTGAACACATAAGACAAGAATTAGGGATCTATATTAGAAGAGAAGGCCAAGGAGGACATTGCCAACACTGAGCTGCTTACATAGCCTTTAGAAATATTTGGGAAAGCAGGCAATGTTTATTCCGCCTCTAGCAAGCAGCAGAGCGAGCTGATGGCAGAAGTGGTGGATCACTGGGAGAAGTGGCTGCTTTGCTTTGCAGTTCAGTGTGGGTATGAGGAATACAGCACAGAATCCCAGAACCACAGAAGGGTTTGGGTTGGAAGGGACCTTCAAAGACCATCTAGTCCAAGACCCCTGCCATGGGCAAGGACATCTTCAACTAGATCAGGTTGCTCAAAGCCCTGGCCAACCTGGGTATGAACATGCCAGGGATGGGGCATCCACAACTTCTCTGGGCAACCTGTTCCAGTGTCTCACCACCCTTATAAAAAATTTCCTCCTTATGTCCAATCCAAACTTACCCTCTTTCAGTTTAAAGCAGTTCCCCCTTGTCGTGTCACTACAGGCCTTGGTAAAAAGTCTCTCTTTACCTTTCTTCTAAGCTCCCTTTATATATTGAAAGGCTGAAATCAGGTCTCCCCACAGCCTTCTCTTCCCCAGGCTGAACAATCCCAACTCTCTCAGCCTGACCTCATAGGAGAGGTGTTCCAGTCCTCTGACCATTTTTGTGGCCCTCCTCTGGACCCGCTCCAACAGGTCCATGTCTTTCTTGTACTGGGAACCCCAGAGTGGGATACATAAATAGCAAATGGAGAGCAAACATGATAGAATTACAGAAATAGGTGACACTGTACAAAAAAGTCAGAATTTTCACCAAAAAAGAGGCTCCAAAATGATTAAAAATACCATGCTCCAAAATTTTAACTTTTCACTGGAACAGGAATGTACTCACAAAGCCAGTATAACTTTTATACTCAAACAACAGTGAAGAGATAGCCTGGAATATTATTGGACTGCAAACCCCAACCTCATGCTGGGAAATACTTAGACTGGTCAGTAAAAGAGCTGGAGCAAACAGAAGTATTTGCTGCGCCAACACAAATGTTTAAATGGTCACATTTCTGTTTAGGAACAAACGACTGCCAGCTCGGACCATGGGGCGTCTGGTCTGGTGTCCCTTTCCTAGTGATGGGCAGAGTCAGCTCTTCCTGAGAAAGACAAGACACTTTGTACGTCTTAAGTTGACTGTAAAAAGCAATGGGAGAAATACCAGTTCTCAAAACTCCATGAATAAGCCGCTAGTAATACTTGCCTCTTAGCTCCCTAGTGCTTTGTGCTATAGGGAACACAGGTAACTCTTCACCTTGCAAAATAAACAGGATTTTTTTAAGCCTGGAAGGATCACTGTAAGCAGGCAGCACAACCCCACGCCTCTTTACTGCCTTTCAGAGCTATGTGATACTTGGCCACAAGATCTTTTCTTGTCAAAACAGTAGGCTTGTACAATAAGCATTCAGTACTGTTCTCTCAACTTGTGGTCGTGGCCTTGCTTGATGTGGCCCAGAGGCTGCCACTGGAGTGGCTGAACAGCCCCGGCTGGCTGCCTCCTGCGGCTGGATGCGGTGACAAAGAGAGCAGCCCCTGATGCTCCAGCTGCTGAGTGCTCCCCTCTGCTCCACTCTGTGGCTGAGCCGCTTGGATGCCGACGCTGCCCCGCACTGGGAAGACAGCCGGTACTTTGCTCCTGGCACAGCAGAGGGGAGAAACAGCCCCCTCTGAATTTCTCTTGTGAGGCAACTAAATGCTTGCAGCATGACCCAGAAGAAGGGAGGTCTACCAGCAACTCAGCATTTATTCCGCAGGCAGCTGGGCATTAAGACCCGATTCTGCTGCCGCAGGGAACTTGCAGGTTTCCCGGGGACTAGCATAAAGGACGTTACTACCCTCTCTATGCTCCCAGACACCCGCCAGCTGCTCCCTTTGGTACAGTTTGGTTGGGGGAACGATTTTTGCATCACTGCTGAACTACACTGTGAGGCGTGTTCTCAAAGGAGCTTCCTTGTTAATTTTTCTTTAATTGAATACTAAGAAATATTAAAACACAAAACTGTTAAGCTAGTGAGAGACCTGGAAAGATCAGTTATTAGTAAAAACCAGCAATTTAGAGTTTTCTGCATGCACATAAAACTGAAGAAAATTTCAATAAAAAACAGGAAATATGAATTATGTACATATTTCCTGCTTCACCTACAGCTGCCATACTCTTCCTGTCGATTTTTATAAGAAATGAAAAATTAAGGAGCACATATATCAAGAATGACTGTATTTCTGGGGTCAAAACTCATGCATTCATGAAAGCAGGACAATGCTGTGGAAAGTAAACACTGGGACATGTCATTCCCTCCTGTCCGCCTCTTCTGGAAAGCAGTCATTCCTGCTAAATCAAGTTATTCCAGTTAGCTTCAAGTTTTAGCAATGAACTCCATCTGAGCTTCCATATCTCCTGTGGTTTGGTTATCCAGCTAAAAGTCAGGTCAGAATACAGTTTCAGGTGTGTCGGTAAATGGTGCTGAACGATCTTGTTACAAAAACCTTTTTCCAGAAAAAACCCTATATCCCTACATGTGCAAGTTTGCTAATGAACACGACAGCAGTGAACTCTGGGCTTAGGCAAATCTTGATTGGCACTCTCTAAAGAAATATCAGTGTGTCGTGGTTTAACCCCAGTCAGGGACTAAGCACCACACAGCTGCTTGTTCACCCTCCCCGCCGACGGTGGGATGGGGGAGAGAATCTGAAGAGCAAAAGTAAGAAAACTCGTGGGTTGAGATAAGAACAAACAATTTAATAATTAAAATAAAATATAATAATAATAATAGTAAGGGCGGGGGGGAGGGGGGGGGACAAAACCCAGAAAAAAGAAGTGATGTAACCACTCACCACCCGCTGACTAATGCCCAGCCGACCCCCAAGCTGTGATAGCTGCCCGCTGGCTAGCTTCCCCCAGCTTATATACTGGGCATGAAGTCATATGGTATGGAAGATCCCTTTGGCCAGGTTGGGTCAGCTGTCCTGGCTGTGCCCCCTCCCCTCCTGGCTTCTTGTGCACCCGGCAGAGCATGGGAAGCTGGAAAAGTCCCTGACTAGTGTAAGCACTCCCTAGCAACAACTAAAACATCAGTGTGTTATCACATTATTCTCATCCTAAATCCAAACCACAGCACTGTACCAGCTACTGGGAAGAAAGTTAACTCCATCCCAGACAAAACCAGGACAGTGCTTGAAGCAGAAGTTTAATAACTTCTCCGATTATTAAAAATCATCACTTACTCTGCGCTTTCTATGTGCACTTTTTATGAACTTAGTAATGTAATTCCAGGTTACTGGAACACACTTCCCCTTGTTTGGTGAAAGATTATTAATTGCCTGATTTCTCACTGGTAATGTTGTAAGCAAAAGGATCAAATAAAGCAGACTGCCAACAAGACTGATGTAATTTACACCTGCTCGTATCTCACTCTTACCTTCTCCATGTCCTCTGTATGACTGTAGCAGCATAGTTCTTCTTCCGAAACAGCTCTTTTCTTTTTCTTTCTTTTTCTATTATCTGCATTCGAATCTCTAAAGGGATTAGTTCAATATTCGTACTTTGCCATGCAACAGAACATAATTGATCATCTGCATTCCTGGATCCAATTACGCCTGTTTTTTCCAAGTTCAAACTGTCACCAGGAGCAGAACACACTGCTGGGTTTCTTGGCACAGTTCTGGTAGGTTCTGCCTCGGCAGACAATAAAGGGGAGGCCTTTTTTGCTAATTCGTTACTTCCCACTTTGTTAGTTCGCTCTACAGCACGCACGCTGTCATTTCTGGTGTTTACAAATACCGTTCTGGCACTTCCTGGCCTACTAGAGCCAGCTGGTGAACACCGCTCATCATTTACCTCTTTATTTCTGGATTTCTGCTGATGCCTTTTGCCTTTGGAAGAAGCTTCACACTGCTTTGAGTTTCTTGCAATTCCACCAGTACAGCTGATGTTGCAGAAGAACGCAGGCGTTCCTTCACAGTGGTCCTTTTTGCCAGATGAAGACTGACTTTGATCTCTTAATTTTTCCCCAATACTAGCAGTCCTACAAGCAGAAGAAGTATGCCTTCTGCTCCTCCGAGAACAAGTACCCGTTGCCGCGACAGTGTGCTCCTTGTGCTTTTCTCCATCCAGTTCTGTAGCAGCTGCAACCTGATGTTTCACTTCAACCTTTGCTCCCTCTTTTGCTTTGCCACAATGGAAATGGACACAACTTGACTTGCTTTTGATGTGTTTCCTCAATGACTCTTTAGACAGAGAAATGGAAACCCACATTCAGTCTGTGATCCAGCAAAACATAGCTTATTGTCTCTAATTTTTTTGCTCAGTTACTTTTGAGGCACACTAGGACTTACTTAAACGCAAAAAATGTACAAGCAGGAAGAATCAGAAGAGGACCCGATTGCCTGTAACAGTACAGTCCCAAACATCTTCATTTGTTACTGTTCTACAAGTATTTTTCTTTCTCACATTATATTTGAGTTCACAGGAGGAAACTATTTCTTCACCTCCCTGAATATACTGGTGTTCTCCAAAGAAACCAGCTCGCCACGTGGTGCAGGAATGCAGCCCCACGAACACACCTGCTTGTTCCAGTGAAGACACTGTGACAGAGCTTCAGGCTTATTTGCTAAGCTTCTGCCCTAGCCACCCTGCATCCTGGCACAGGGTAACCCACTGACCCAGGAAACCCAGAGCGCTGGGCTTCTCAGTACTTTCCTTGACATCCTAAAGGAAACTACGAAGTCCTTCCCATTTTTCCCTTGCTGCAAGATTTCTTTTCCGAGCCCAGGGTGGGAAAATAAATCCTGTGTAATAACTGCTTCTAAACACTCTTGTGAGGATGACTCAGAAGCCAGACCGAAGCGCAAAACCGGAAATCTCCATCTACCATCCACCTTCTATTTTGTTAGGAAACTAACAGGGGAATGAGAAAATAGACTGGACAGGACGAAATGTAACAGACGGTGTTAAAGTGGAGGTAAGAGGGGAAAAAGAAAAGAAAGATATAATGGAATTACAGAAAATCTTCTGGATCACCCAAAACCTGGTAAAAACATGCTACAATTGTCCTCACCGTAACACTCTTACAGGATACTCCCTTGACCGGATAACAGAATATGGCAGATTAACAGATTATACAGAAGAAACTCAGGATTATCATCAATGATGTCTCCAACAGAGAAGATTTATCATGGTGACAGGTCAGTATGGGCTGAGAGATTACTCTATACATGATTGTCATATCGGTAATTAGCGCTGTATGTTCTGGGACAGGGGAAAAAAAATATATTTTTTTAATCTATGTTAAAATATTCTTAATTTAATTAATTATTTTTATATCTGTTTTAATCTCCCAGAAAGAAGAAGGAAATTCCCTCTCTCTCTCTCATTACACCAGGAGAATAGACAATTTTAAAAATGTGCCTTTTGAAACCAAGATTTCTGTGGGCATAATCCCACTCTTAATGAAGCCAAGTACAAAACTGCCAGTGCCATCAATAAAAATGGCATAGGGCTGACGGTCGATTCAAACACATGAAATTTCCAGCACCGTCACAACGCTATTTTGATCTCCCAACAAGTTAATTTTTACAGTTGTAAGGAAAAAGAACACAGCCTTGTGTTGTTCTTTTTGAAGAAATTTGAAATTTTTCACAAAAAATGCCCTTGTCATACTCGACTCACCAAAACCTGCTACGTGGTTTGTACGTATGGCATGTAGAATGTAAAACGTTTAAGTCATTAAAGTAGTACATGCAGAACTTGCCAATCTGAACAACTGGATAACTGAGGAATGGGAAAACCCCATCATTTAAGTATTCTAGAACAGCTTTGAAGGTTGACATAAACTTTCTTAGATAGGAAGGCCAAGCAATAACAAGTACAGAACACAAAAAAGAACTTATCTGTTGCTACTATAATTAAGGCAAATGAGATAACATATCTAGGGAAGAGGATTTCTGAGTGGAGAAAAGATCAGAATAAACCCACCAACTAAATCACAGCTTTCATATACTGTTAGCAGATGCAAAAAATCTATTTGCAATTGCTGAAAATCCTTCTAAGTGCCAGCCCACAGGATCTAATTTTATATTTAATTCCAATAAAACATCCAATGAAGCCCATTAAAGTTTTGGTCACAAGAGGATTGATTCAAACACCTAATGAGAACTGATTAAAGGACTTCATGATTTGATCCTTACTGCGCTGACTTTCCTAGCATCATTCCAATAACAAAAACAGAATGCTTATGTAAAGATGGCAGAGCATTTTACTTCAAACACAAGCTTTTTGGATTGGGCAAGAGGGGGCTTTCTTTACAACCTTTGAAGGTAAACTGGTCTCGCTGTGGAAGAAGTAGACATGTTATCGTGTATTTTCAGAAGAACCTTGAGTAAAGAGCTTTGTTCTCTTCATGCTCAACACTCATGGTGAAGAAACATAGTAAGTAATAGTGAAGAATTTTCTATTTAAAATTCTATCTTTTGCAGAAATTATATTCTGCTTTTAAAGACATACTGCAAAGCAAAAAATCTCCATGCAACAGCCCATATGATTTTAAAACCATCAACATGAAAAATTTTTCTGGCGTAGCTACTTCAGAAAATCTCCAACTTCACGGAAGCCTTCAATCCAAAGTCCAAGCTACATGCTGCTAGCATTTGCTGCTGGTTTGAATTCCCTAGGTTACTGTGAAGGGTAGTGTAGAACTGAATATTAATGCATTTTTTCAAACATAAGTATCAATATTAGAATCCTCTGCAGAAAATTTGGCAAATTCGGTCCTGATCTCTGTAGTCAGTTTGACCCTATAGTCCATGTTACCCATGGACTACCTACTACCTACTTCCTTAGGTCATTCCCTCAGTGCAAAACCATTATATTTGTTCCAAGAAACTATGGGAATCTGACTGATGCAATGCAGTTTCCATTGGCATAACCAATGGGAGATTTTAGCAGAGTGGATAGAGGAGTCAGTAAAAGAAAAAGCTGGTCAGTCCTGCTTTATAATTTCTTTGTCCTTCTCTTTTCTCCCCTTCACTGTTCTAATCCTCCCCACATCTTTCTTTTGCCTTTCCCCTTTTCCCATACTTATCAATTTCTCCTCATTTTGTTCATTACAACTATCCATTTTTCATTTTGCAGCCACTGTTTCTGATTGTTTTTAAGGTTTTTACTTTGCCATCTGAATATTTTAATTAATATAAAGTTAATACACATGCAGATAAAGCTTGCTAGAATTTTTAACACCTCTGCTTATCATGACGTAGTTATCACAGTATATGTTAGGCTAAGAATTTTTAACACCTCTGCTTATCATGACGTAGTTATCACAGTATATGTTAGGCTAAGATATGTATGTCTGCTTTTACTGTGAAAATATAGTCAAGTATTCTGTTTACCAACACATTTCCATGTAAAAGCTAAAGAAATCTAAGTAAAATGATTCAGTAGGAACAGCTAAATTACTTTCTTTTTCTTTGGATTATTACAATATTCTGATAAGCAGAATTTCAAGAGGAATTAGCAATAATTTTACAGCTGAGAAGGAGTTCTTCCAATTTACCTTAAACAAGCTACTTATTCAATTTTTGCTTCTAATAACAAAGATGCTTTAACATGACCAGTTTTGAAAGGCTTGAGCCACAGGCTCCTATAACTGGCTGAAGTCTGAACTCACTGAAATGCTATTAAAATGTATATA
>WEKW01013234.1:325-23400 GCA_013389905.1 Sula dactylatra | reverse complement strand
GATGATAAACTGATGATGCATTTACCTATAGAGTAAAGGAGTGGAGCAGGGCAAGAAAAGTAACAGAAAGAGCTTCGGCACACTGTTCCACAGTATAATTTCCAAAACCAGTCTCACTTCTCAGAAAATATCCTAGAGTGTTCTCAACAACAGGACTTCAAAGAGAAATCATAGGAGAACCCTGTCATGGAGACTGAAGCTGCCTCAACAGCCCCCTTGTTATGCTAGAGATGTCACTTAGAAAAATTTTACCCTCATTTTAACCTTGTTTAAAAACAAGAGTTACAATTTCTCCATTAACATTCTTCAAGAATCCCACAGGTATGCCAAGTATCTTCAGTCCCATTTTCTCCAAACAGGGCAACTAATAGAACAACTCCCAACAACTCGTTCTCACATAATTTCAGGTATTTTTACAGACACTCTAGATACCGGTATTTTTGCCTACTTGAGTTGACAGAATACATGCAGTAAAAGAATCTGTACCTAACTCTGACCTATATGAATTACTTAAAAAAATGAAAGAACAAGCAATGACAGAAAGATGAAACAGGTGCTATATATAAAACACCCCCAGATATGGACAAAAAAAGATAATCAGGACAATTAAAAAAGATTACAAACCTTGCCTGATTTTATGACCTTCACTCTGAGGCTCTCCTGACAGGGAACTCTCCTTTGGTGTCCCTTTGTTGTGACAAGCTTTAGGTGAACATCTACTGTTTCTCCCTGATTGAATTTGTGAGGCATTGAGGGAGAGAGGTCTCTTACTCTGTATATCATTTGGTTTATTAGGTAACTGCGAGATGCTGGTAGTCTTCTCTCGATTTGCAGGATTCTGTTGCACTCGAAACCTATTTTGTTCCACGTTCTGCACCCCTTTCTGCAGCTTGGCTTCTTTTCTCTTACTTTCCTCTTCACGTTTCCTGCAATTATAGTCAATACCATAAGAATTCCAAAGACAAAATCTTGGGAGCATGTATCTAACTTGAACACATTTCTCTCTAGAAACCTGACACTGCCACAATAAAACCCTGACTATAACATCTTTTTCGTGAGAAAGGGACACCTACTGCATTGAAGTGTCTCAGCTTGGTCCAAAATAACAACTGACTTGCAGCTACAGCCTAATGAAGGTTAAGTCCTTATAAGCCAACTTATAAACCATTCAGTCTGCAGTGGTTTAAACCGATTTTAAAACATTCCCTCACTGAAAACAATGAAACTTAGGGTTTTTTCTAAGTATATGAAAATTAAAAGCAGGGTTTTGAAGAGGTGTCAAAAGACAAGAAATATGATACTAATAGCTATGGTTTTAATTAATAATGAACAATGCTTTAATATAAGTAGTAATGCAATGCACTGTATCTGAAAATCAGAAAACTTCAGTAAAAGACTATCTCTTTGAAAATTATTTCTCATACTTACCTGTGTCATAATTAATACAGACAATTATCAACCAACTTCAAACTAGCTACTGGTACTAACTTGCTGCTATATATTTATCATTGGTAGATAATTAATTTATTTTACATAAACTTATTATACAAATGAAACATACTGAAAATATGAGATGTGAACTAAAAACTTGTGGGCACATAGTATGCCATTGCAATTACAACATTTGGTTTCCAAAAATAAAAGTAGTCGTGCCTCTCTGAAACAGTGTAGATATAAAAGAGAATTTTGGACAAGGTTAGGAAAGGCACGTCTGTTAAATGAAGTTTTGCAGCCTGTTTTGAAATACGGTGGGATGTCATTGCACTTTAGCTTTTGAATTCTTCTTCCTCCAAAGCAGAATAAACCCAACAGCACACAGCAAACATTACATACCTACCTATCATTGAATTTGTTTTTATAAATTAAGCACTGGTTGTAAGATGAAGTGACACTTCTCCTGTTGGAATGGACAGGTGGTAAATGTCGTATCATGTAGCTGCCTGATATTTTAACTTGCTTCCAATGCTACAACGTAGTTTGCAGACTGTTGACACATTAGCTCACAGCACAGCATATGACAGGTTAGTTATGCAGCATGCCATCCTCAGTTCCTGTGAGTCCTATCAATGCCAGTATGTGTCACTTCAGCGTGAGCTGCCAGGGAGAAGCCTTAACTTTATCTGTCAGTACCATCTTATCAAATGCACTCTGCAGAAGAAGCTGATTGAACTTTGTACCTGAAAAGCTGTTAATTGATCTAAAAAATACACTCCTGGCAGTTTGAGGTTCAGTATTCCCTCTGGCATGGAAAAAAGTGGCTAGTTTCAAATAATATCGGCATTCCACAACCGAACTATGTGGGGATGTCTGTCTTGTGTACAGTATAGATCTCACTGCCATTACTCTGCCATTTGAGCTGATAAATCAGATCTTACTATTCATAGAATAGTCATTTTCTTTCCTTCACAAGAATCAAGCAGCCTACTACCAGTATCCCCCGTTCAGGGTATTAAAAAAGAAAGTGAGATGGGTTGTGTGATGCACAATCAAGCCAGAGTGGCCTGCACTCTTTGGATATGCAGATTAACTCAAAACATTAACTGCAGCAACATGCCAATTGTAAAGTTATTGAAATGACAGAGGGCCAGAAACTGAGAAGAAGTAAAAGGGTTTTTAAAAAAAAAGTCTTGATTGTGTGCTAATTTTTCAGATTAAACTGAAGAAATAATAAATGGAAGGGATTTCAAAGCTCCCTATTAATAGACCATCATCCTAATTGTGACAGTAGAGCTTAGCTGATCAACAGACTCCTGAATACTTATGAACCTCCCCTTGTGTTTTGCTTTATCTAGTCCGAAATTCAGTTTGTATTACAATGAAGGATATCTTCAAAATTAAAATTTCCAAGTTTTACTGTTGTCTAAGTTGAGAGACTAGGTTTCATGAACAAATAAAGGAAGTAGACAAGTTCCTAACTGAAGGGTTCTCAGTCATTCTCAGGAGGTTCTGGCGACTCAACAGGGTCCAAACTTGGGCCCTAAAGTTAGACAACTACAGCTTGATAGCGATAACAGAGCTGGCAGGCCAACATTTTCCACTATAATTGCAACAGAATTTTGTCCTGAATGGTCATAAATTTGTATTTCATTACAAAAGTGAGAGAATGGAAACTGAGTCTTTAGCAGATGGAAAGGAACAGTTTCAACCTTAGGCGCTTGTGAAGACACAGAGATGCTCTGAATTTTTCATTCTGCCAAAAATGAATCCAACTTTTTCTATTCTGTTAAGAACACTTTGCTTTTTGTGTCTACTGTGTGGAGGATGTTTTAAATTTAGAACATGTCCATGTGCCTGGAGAGCATTTTTAAAGTTATCCTTGCAAAAAAAAGCTACTTAAAAAATCATAATTGAAAAGAGATCTCCAGGTATGATCCTACTACTGCTGAAGCTTTAACTGTACCAAGAGGAGTTATATTTCATGTTGTATAAACAGCTGCCTCCTGCTACACAATCTAGCATGATGCTTGTTTTTAAAAGCATGACACTGTTGCTTCATGACATGTTCAGCTACTGATCTACTACAACCTTTTAACAGCTAGTCCTTAATAAAAATGCTAAAAAGACAGTTAATTTCTGCCCAGTGTTCCTACGTTGGTCTTCCCGAATGTGTAGAGCAGTCCATTTGTCCTTACCTAAATACCTATTTTTTCCCCAGTTATTTCTCGTATGTATTTTAACACCACTCTGATTTCTAACTGAGTCTTCAGTGTGCTTACAGTCTTCTGCATCTTGGTGCTATTTGCAAATTTAACGTTTTACTCTTTAAATGAAAATACTCCATAGTATCAGATTCAGGATGGAAATTCTCATCAATATACACTTCCAGTTTAAAGTTGAACCATTAAGAACTACTCTTTGCATGCATTCTTCCAAGCAGTTTTCACCTGTCTAGCAGCAGTTTAATTCATGCTACATTGCCCTACTTTGCTAACGAGAATGGCATATGAGAAAGTATGAAAACTTCAGGCAAATCTGAATGTCAGCTGCTGTTTCTCCATGGCCACAAAACTTCTTATTCTGTCACAAAAGAAAATTGAGTTGGTTGGATATAATTTGTTCTTAGCAAATTCAGACCAGCCATTACTTCTTGCTTTGCTATGTTCCAGATACATAGAAGTCTGATTACTCATTCCAGGATAAGAAAGGTATGGAGTTACTGTAATGAGTCCAGTGAAAGGCCATGGAGAAGCTTAAGGGACTGGACCATCTTCCATATGAGAAGAAGCTGAGACAGTTGGGAGTATTCAGTCTGGACAAGAGAAGGCTCAGGGGGGAATATCATCTATGTCTGTAAATACCTGATGAAAGGGAATAAAGAAGATAGAGCCAGACTGTTCTCGGTAGCACCCATTGACAGGACAGCAAGCAATAAGCATAAATTAAAACTCATAAAATTCTATCTGAACACAAGAAAACACTTTTTTACTGTGAGGGTGGTCAAACAGTGGAACAGGTTGCCCAGAGATGTTGTGGAGTCTCCATTTGCACAGATATTCAAAACCTGACTGGACTCAGTCCTGGGCAAGCTGCCCTAGCTGACCCTGTTCGAACAGGGGCAGGGATGACCTAGATGACCTCAGGAGGTCCTTTCCAACCTCAACAATTCTGCGTTTCTTGGGAGTGATGTTTATATGTCTACAGTCTTTTCTTCTTCCCCTTTGGGAATGCGGACACCTTGCTCATTTCATTAATTCTCCAGTCCCACTGGTCCTCCTAAGGTTTTTAAGGGTAACTATTTTAAGATTATATCAATCAGTTTTCTAAACACCTCAGGATGAATTTTAGCAGGCTGATCTGATCCGAAAGCATCTCACTCACCCGATTAGTCTCTAAACTGTTCTTTCAGTATTTTAGCCTGCATTGCTGCCATTCATTACTAGTGCGAATTCCATTTGCTAATGGACATCATTTGACGTTTAAGGAAGACTGAAGGAAAAAAGACACAGAACACTTCAGCCTTGGCATCACTTGTGGACCAACTCTTTCTTTGCTCTTCCTTTTACAATGTGTATGTTTACAATTTATTTACCTCACATCCCTTGCTCGTTGTTCTTATTTTGCACTTCAGTTTGTTTAATTTTATCATTGTATGTTATTATTAGCCTCAATTTTAGTAAATGCACCAAATTTCCACTATGTGCTTTCTTTTTTCAGGTTGCTGAAGAGCTCATTATTTTCTCTCTTGCTACACCTCCTATCTTTTCTCAGCATGCAGGCCTTGCCAACAGTTTTTTGAAGAACCTCATAATCTACTTGTACTCTCTTGCAGCTAGAACATTTTTCTAAATCTATTGAAGGCTGTTTAATTGAACCATTTTATTTTCTTGCTGTTCTTCTCTTCCTAAATATCATGAGTTACTTATTCTTACTCACTTTCATCCATTTCCCTTTCATATCCACATTCTCAATCATTTTTCTCCAACTGGTCAGAATGAAATCCAGAAGACTTAGTAAAAACAGAAGTATGGATTCAGGAACTTATTCTGAGAAATTCAAAATGAAGGTGAAAAAGTGATGAATGAGTTCTGCAGCCCTTTCAAAACCCAATATATTGGACATGCGCTTTAAACTCCTCTATTATTTTCCTAAAGACCTGGTTTTGTAAAAAGTAAAACAAAAGCCTCTTTGTAAAAAGCTTTAGAAGTCTTTCACTTTACCTGCATGTAGTCTGATTGTTTTTTAAATGTCTCTTCCCAGATTGCCTCTGTGCTACTGTCCCCTAAAGCACTGCTTCCCTCCTGCCAGCTTCACCATCCCACATATTAATAACCAATTACTTTCACTCCCACTGAAGAAGAGCACCTATTATATTGACACATTTATGGCTGTTGAAATGTTTAATGCTCATACAACCCATCAATATTGCCCTCTTCCAAAAGATCATAGGATCATGAGGTAACACATATTGGAAGGGATCTCAGGAAGTCATCAAGGCCAACATTCTGCTAAAAAAAGAGCTAACTATGAGGTCAGACTGGGCTGCTCAGGGTTTTATCCAGTTGGGTCGTGAAAACTTTTAAGGATGGAGACTGTACAATCTCTTTGGGCAACCCGTTCCACTGCTCGAGGGGTGAAAAAAAATCTCTCTCTATTTCCAGTCAAAATCTCTCTTGTTTCAACTTATGTCTGTTATAAGTGTCTCAGGGACCAAAGCGAGGCCAACCAGTTTGCAGTTCCCCAGATTGTTCTTTTGGCACTTTTTGAAGTTGGGTGCAACATTTGCTTTCCTCTAATCACTGGGGACCTTCCCTGGCCTCTGTGACCTTTCAAAGATGTTGCAAAGCGGCCTTTTAAGGACATGAGTTAGTTCTCTCAGCACCCTTGGATGTAACCCATCTGGTCCCATGGACTTCTCCGGGTTGAGTTCTCTCAAGCAATCCCTGACTTAATCCTCATTCACAGCTGGCAGTTCTCCTCCTCCTTGAACCACTCCCAGCACAGAGGCCAGGGACACCTTCTTGGAAAAGAAGGCATTGAGTACTTCTTCCACACCTGTGTCTATTGTCATTAAATCACTCACACCAGTCAGTAACAGGCCCACATTTTCCTTGCTCAGCATTTTACTAATAATGTAGAGGCAGAAGCTTACCTTGTTACCTGTGATATCCCTTGAAAGCTTCAACTCCATTTGAGTTTTGGCTTTTCTGACACCATCCCTACATGCCCAAGCAATGTTTTTTACACCCTTCCTTTGCAGCTTATCCCTGCTTCCACCTCCTGTATACTGCCTTTTTGCTTTTGAGCTCTGTCATGGCTTCCCTGCTTACCCAAACTGGTCTCCTGATATGTTTCTTTGCTCAATGACATAATAGTGTTTCGGCCTGGATCAGTCTTAACTTTGTTAATTACCATTTGTTTGATATAGGATTGTTCAGCATGGGAGAATATGTTTGTATAGAAATATTTCACAGGCATTGAATACAGCGAATGTAACTTTACTAGGAAATAATACAGGTATGAGATGTTGGTTGACTTTTTGTTAAGGAAAAAAAAAAGGAAAAAGAACAGACTAAAGAAAAACATGTAGACTTAGGAATGATGTGAGACTCTGTAAAATAACATATTACGAAGCAAGTTTTAAATACATACACTGAAATAGTTGGCGGGGGATGTTCAATCTAGGAGTTCACCATCATTCTGTATTCCCACATTATGTCTACTTTTATCTGGAGAGCAGATTTTTAAACATCAGTAGGGATATTAGTTTTTTGTATGTAGCAACACCCTGGCCAATTTTAGCTGTGGAATGCACAGATGGGTACACAGAATGATGACAATATAATGTTCCCTCCAGTTTATTACAGATCATAAAATTGCAATTAAATAAAATTTGTTATGTGACAACTTGATTTGCTTGTACACTCCAATTGTATTTTAATTCTGTTTTTACGGTATTTGGTGCACAGACTTTGTTTCTATTGTTTTCAAATAAATCAACAACAGCTTAGTAAGTTTCAGAAAGTACATCAGAAACTCACAAAGGAAAACAATTATAAAAACACCCCCAAATTTCCATGAGGCAATTCTTTTTCATTTAATCTTCTCGATGAGGTATCATAGATTCTTCTAAAACTGACTGTCATCACGAAGAATGAAGTTACCTCATTTGGTAAAGTCAGTTGTGACCACACAGCAAGAAGCAGAGTTCTCCAAATTAAAAAGAAATACATAAGATATTCGGGTATTTTCAAAGGCAGCTTCTCCATGCATGGGTTTGAATTCTACTGACTTCAGCAGAAAAGGCAATTAGTAGGAGGGCTGCAAGTTACAAGTTTAGGATCTAAAGATGTGAGCAGGACATTAGTTATCTGATATTTCTAGCTTTGGTTCCTACTGGGGATTAACAATTATTAACCAGTATAGTAGTAGCATTTAAACCCAATGAAGGTCAGACTAGCTAGTTATGCAGAACATCAAATTACCAAATCTGAAAAAGAGCGGAGTGCAGCTGACTTTGTCTATGATACACAGATGCAACAAAAATACCTCTAGGTGCAATAATTACGTTGTGTGTTTATTCATATGACCTTTCTTTATAGAAATAATACTACAAAATTGTGCAGAAATCTTTTTAGACTGTTACGTTTTTCATTTCAAGAATCAGAGTTCAAGAGGAACCGGGTACTAATTTATTCTTCTTCATATTAAGAATCTTAAAGATAAAGGCCAAGCAAGTGAAGTATTTTGATGGTCATTTAAGTACCTTCTGATTTTAGAATTTCACCACTTTGCTACCACTACCTCATTTAGAGAGGGTAGAAACTTAGAACCTACACATCTGTCCTGGTTTCAGCTGGGATAGAGTTAACTTTCTTCCTAGTAGCTGGTACAGTGCTGTGGTTTGGATTTAGGGTGAGAATAATGTGATAACACACTGATGTTTTAGTTGTTGCTAAGCAGTGCTTACACTAGTCAAGGACTTTTCAGCCCCCCATGCTCAGCCAGGTGCACAAGGAGCGGGGAGGGGGCACAGCCAGGACAGCTGACCCAACCTGGCCAAAGAGATATCCCATACCATATGACACCATGCCCAGTACATAAACTGGGGGAGTTGGCCGAGGGGCAGCGATCGCAGCTTGGGGATGGGCTGGGCATCAGTCAGTGGGTGGTGAGTGGTTGCATCACTTGTTTTTTCTGGGTATTGTGTCCCCCCCCTCATTGTTTTCCTTTTCATTACTATTGTTGTTATTATTATTATCATTATTATTTTTATCTTATTTTATTTCTGTTCTTATCTCAACCCATGAGTTTTCTTTCTTTTGCTCTTCAGATTCTCTCCCCCATCTCACCGTTGCGGGGGGCAGGGGGTGAGCGAGCATGCTGGATGGTGCTTGGTTACCGACTGGGGTTAAATCATGACAACTTCTTAGAAATAACTATTTGAATTGTATATGTTAGTTATCTATAACCTAAAATACCAATTTCATGATAACTCTCTAATTCAAGCGCAGAAAATTTAAGTGCAGAGAATGATACTGCCAAGATAGAAGTCGCAAATAAAATCCAGGAGTTCAGTTTGTTAGAAAAGCACAACCTCCTCTGTGAAACAGTAAGTTAAGCCTTATTAAACCAGGCTTTTTCTGTTGTTTTTTTTTTTTTTTTTTTCTTTCTTCATCAACTTATTAATTTCTTTTCAAAACTGATATCAAAGACTTGATAGGTCAATAATTATTTCCATTACCTTAGAGTGATAAAAGTTTTCCAAGCCTTTTTATCATCATACAGAATACCAGGTAAAGATTCATGGATGCTAACATGCTAGTTTCTCAGCTTCTGGTATTTTTCCTTGTTCTTGTATATTATATAAAGCTTGTTATTTAATTTGGGATTATCTGGAAAATAATTTCCATCTATAGGTGTATGGAAAAATCCATTATATGCTTCCCACAGTTTCATGAATTTTACTAAGAGGAACAATAAATGATGATGAGTAACAGATACAATCATACATTGATATATACAAACTTATGACAAATGTCTATTTGCTGGAGTAGATTTCAAGTTTCAGACTTACTTGGCAGCGGCATCTTTTCTCAGCTGTTCATGTTTCATTAAAAGATTCTTCCTCTCTTGAAAAGCCTTTCTAACTTTGTATCCTTTGTAGACAGCCTGAATTTTAAAAGCAGCAATGTCCTGTATGGCAGCTATAGACAGAGCCCCATGTTCTAACATGAACTGAATCACTTCATGGTGTTCACCAAGCAAGGCATAATCAAGTGGAGTATATCTAAAAATAATAAAAAAAAAACCACAACAAAACAAACCCATGACAATTATCACTGAACTAGAATTCTAACCATAATGTGCATTTAGTTTGTCCTCATTTCATAATAAGGCAACTTCTGGTATGACGACAGATTAAACATTGTTTTCAATAGGCTGTTTTACTAATTTTTAATATTATTTTCCTGTCTTACTCATTCTACACGCTATTACTATGTTTAAGGCTTATTTTAGTCTCCTAATATAAGGNCCTAATATAAGGGGGGGGGGGGGAAGGGGAGGGACAGACTATATGAAGTGTTGGATCAAAATCCTCCAAAGCCCTATCCATAGAATTAACTGCTTTAGGCAAGCAATCGTAAAAAGGTGTTATTGAGGTTCTCATATAAAAATATAATCTAAATAAAAAGCAAGTTAAAACATTTTTTGTGTTATTTCCATATGAATTTAAGTTCTAGAGATTTACTGTCAAATCTGGCTTAGCTTCTATAACAATGACTGAGGACAGTATGACTGACCAAGCAGCAGGACTACACCTGCATCAAGGGATAATATTGTTTTTAAAGCACTAGGAAGACTTAAGACTGTTTTCAAATGGACACGAGTGCTAAAAATATTAAATGGCTTTGGTTTTTAATGGTGTCAAAGACGCCTAAGCCCTTTTAAAAATAATTCCCAAATTTCCCATTTCTACACGGGAGCAAAATTTACATACCTCCCTCACTAACACTAAAACATTAGGCAAAGACACTTAGTGACTGACAATTATCAGTCACAAACCATAATCAAGACCATATAATACAATACTATCAAATAGCAAGTGTCAATGCATGCGATTGTGAAAATTAGGGTTCTTCTTGATGGTAACTTGCTAGGACACAATGCTGGTAAGCAAAGAAAAACAGACAGAAAGCACAATTGGAGTTGCCACGCAGCAATGATTTGATGGAAGGATTAACAGTATCTGAACTGAAGTGTCTGCAGGAATAAAGACAATGACATAACATGAAAATTTGTACGTCAAGGTGTGTTGCTGATAGCATTTAAAGAGATACAGACTTTTTGATAACCCAGGAATAGGAACTTCAGAAGGGACCTCATTTCAGAAAAACACATTTTTAAAGTATACCTAGTTTTGAATATTTTAATTAACAGGTACAAGATACTAAATTAAACTTTATGCTACTAGCATATATGTACCAAGATGATTTATTATATTACAGATCCCAGTCATGAAGACCCATATTCTCTAACTCCATTAGAGCTACCTTTGAAAGTAAAAAATCACTCAGATAAAATCTGGATAGGGGTTTGTACAACCGGACACTACCCATTCAAGGCAGCTCGCATACACTCCTCACAACCAGCCGTTACTCTGTTGTGTCTGTTCAAAGCCTGTTATAAATTTGCTTTTCCACTTGTTATCTCTAAAGCAGATAGCTTTTAAATCAAGCTGGCTTCACAGGAAAACACGCAAAGAAGACATCAGCCATCAGCTGTTATATGTAATTTAGCATGAAGTTGGTCAAGCAGCAGCTAGGCTGGCATCACAGGATGCACCCAGGACATCAAGTTGGATTATGAAATAAATTTGCAAAGAACAACAAACCTACCACCCTCCAGACTGGCACTTGATCACATTTCTGCAAGCAAGTGGGCAGCTTAAAATCCTAGATGCAATCTCAGCTTCCTCTTTTCACAAACCTATTCAGTTTTAACCACTATGTTTGAATTTTGAACTAGTATCTCATATTGCACTCTAAGAAAGTGAAGAAGGGAAGCTTCTTTCTATAGGCATATTGGGAAAAAGATCTACTATTTGGTGAAATTGTTACCGATTAAGAAACAATTTCATGCAATTACAGATGAACCATATCCATGAGGTTATTTTTACTCTCTCTTAAAACACTCAACTTGATTTTTCCACTTCCGAAACTTCTGACCTCTTAACAATAAAACAAGGTTTTGTAGATGCTTATTAAGAGGCAATTGTGCAATTTTTACATACAATATATATATTTTTAGGAGAATTATATTTAAAGACTGATTCATCTAGAAATATTGGGGATCTGTTTTGTTCTGTACATGGACTAATGCTTAAGGGCTGACATTTGGAATATTGATAGTTATATTTTGAGTAATCTAGGTTTATACATAAGAACATATATTAATGCCAGAAGGGAAACAAAAATAGATACTAACTGAATGACTATAGTAAAACCACAGCTAAGGTCTTTTCCGGACATTTGAGCATCATTAGTACATTTCTACAAAGTAAGGAAAATAGCAGCCTCCTTTCTGGCAAAAGAGTGCCTTTTATTCTTACTTATTAAGAGTAATTTAATTACAACTGTTTATTTAATTTTCTATCAAGACACCATTGGCACTACTTAATTAGGACTACTTATACTTTCATTTGTGTTTCTCAACAAAAAATAAGAACAGA
The DNA here is from genome assembly GCA_013389905.1 of Sula dactylatra. NCBI lineage: Eukaryota > Metazoa > Chordata > Aves > Suliformes > Sulidae > Sula > Sula dactylatra. The sequence goes on along the minus strand of WEKW01013234.1, from coordinate 11,231 downwards.
AAAGGAAGAGAGATCTGAGTGGTTTCAAGCAGAGAACAAAAGAGAAATGATGGGGAAGAAAGCAATTAAAAACTGGGATAAGTATGGAAGTCTCAAATGTAGCACTAAATCGTGGGGTTTTGAAGTCCTCAAGTTATTTAAAATGTTGAAATATTCAAATATATATGACATACTGATCATAATTGTATTTATAATTATGAGGAGGTCATCGATCCTAAAAAAGACATTATACATTTCTGCTAACAGTAATTATCTTCACAGCCAGGTGACTAATTCAAACTCCACAACCCAAATCACTTTTAAAAAACTGTTATTTATATGTCAATGAAAGACAAAGAAAAGAGATGCAAATGTACTGTCTCTTTGTGATTACAGGAGGATTTTTTTTTTTAAACTAGGCCTTTAGAATACAGTTAACCACCAGGTAATTTGTAACACTATTTTAAAACATAACATTACATTTCTCCCATTTTCTTCTCACTGTATTCCTACCAAACAGAAAAGAAAAATTTCAGTCTACTCCAACAGCAGCAGAAATGCCTTTTCATCCTTTGTCCATACATATCCACTGTCAACTTCACATAAATGAAAAAGATCCTTTAATATTTCAAACAAGACTAGAATGAGTAAATACTTGCAGAAATCTCTGTAAGTTCAAGGCTCGAAAGTATGAACAGTCGAAGCTGCAATGTCTTACCTAAAGAAGAGATTTTTCACATTAGAAAAGCTGCTTACACTGAAGCCCAAGATAACAGCACTCCTTTTAGATACAAGGTCAATATCTGAACCCTTAGCATTTAAATCGGTAGGTAGCACTTTTGCTAAATTACAGAATAATGTATTCAGACAAGTAATACCTCTCCTCACTGTTCTCCATATGATTAGGGAAAGCATCAAAACCCAGCAGCAATTTTATAGCATCAAGGTAGCCATTGTTACAGAGCCAGTGCAAAGCAGTTCTTCCCTGTAAACAATAGAACAGAACAAAAATAAATATTATCCCCGAACTCTATCATGCCACAATAAAAGTCATAAATCATACTGGAATTCAATGCTGTTCTGAACATGAAGGACAAACTAATTCTTCTAAATAAACTTCCTTGTTAAAATAAAAGAATACAGAACTTAAAAATGAAGCATCTCTTTTTTTTTAAACAAGTTTACAACATTAGTGCTCTTTCCCCTAAAGTAGCTGAAAAACGGCATTAGGAGACTAGCTGTAGAGTTGCATTCTTTGCAGCTATGCCACCCAGGTCCGAAGCAGCTCTCATCAACCTTTGTAGTTCCGACTGTTTTCTAGGTTGCTCCAAAACACTGTGAGAAGACTGAAAGAATTACTACAGAATTCAAAATCAGATGAAGTTTGAGGAAAGCTTATCAGCTCAGGTAAACAAAGAAAGACTCCAGCTGTGCTTTCAACACAGGCTTGATTTCATAAGTCTAGTTTCTCTCACATGAAGCAGAAGTCCAACTCTCAAGCTGCACGCTATACATCCAGCTGATACACGACCACTCTTGGGACTGGGATCACAGAACCACGATAGGAATACCTTAAGCTTTGTTAATATCAACAAAACATAGATAATACTACACTTCACTTCCAGGCCATGCCTCCTGTCTGTGTCTTGCTTTTCTGAGCTCCAAATGTAGGAAATACCTAGGAGGCTGGGTTCCACAGAAAAACATGAAGACATTCTGAGTTCAGTGCTAGCAAGCCACCCCCTGAACCCCAAGCGCTGAAGAGCGTTCTGCAGTGTGTGTGAAATAGATGGAGCTGGTGTATTCAACTGTACTCAAGCTGATGCCATACAGACCTGGTAGCAGGTTGGAAAATCTCCCCAGCATGCTCTGTAGAGCCCAAAACAAAAAACACTTTTCCACTACCTGGAATTATCCATGTTCTACAATGAATAGCTACAGAAAAGTTTAACAAATTGGGTGAAATTCTTTTGACTGATGAAGTTCTACCGACTTCTGAGAAATTACGTCACGTAACAAAGAAATCTGTTATAAGTTGCACAATTATTCTGGCTCCTAATTTCACTTACTGCTTGAATAAAGGCACAAAAGAACATAAAAACTAATCAGTTGTCTTTTTTTTTCCACCTGGAAGAGTGATATGTATGTGGATACTTTTGTGGATAAGTAATTGATGCAGTTCTTGTGCAATCCCACTTGCAATATCTTACTTGCTCTATCTCTATGCTGAAGAAACACATTACAGACTATAAAATCACATTCCCGTGTCAGCCATTAATAAGGAATGATAGAAGTTAAGAAATCAGATGACTAATATGACCCCTCATAAGACCACATTTTGACAAGGAAAAATCAAAAGTGATATGGAAATATATGAATCTTCAATTCGTGCTACATATTAAAATATTACTTTTCATTCAAGATTTTAGAAGTGAAGCCATAGGGAAAATTATGTCAGGATGCATTTCCTTTCGTGATAAACAGTAGCAAGGATGCTTCTATGTCCCAGAAAAGAGAATGCCTTGAAGAAAAGGAAAATGTTTTGATTTATGGTTATTCTGAAGTTAATTAAACAGCCCAGTGAAGAACACCATACCTCTTTATCCTGAATATTTGGATCTGCGTTGTTTTCCAGTAACACTACCATGCAGTTAATGTAACCTCCATAAGCAGCACACTGCAGAGGGGTTCTACCTGCATAATCCTGCACATTCGGGTTGATTTTATTTTCTATCAAGATTTGGCACACGTCAGCATTTCCTCCCAGGGCTGCCCAGTGAAGGGGCGAATGGCCATCTTGGTCAACCAAATCTACTCTTGCTCCTCCTGTAACAACAAATACATTTTTGAACATAAAAAAGAACATACTTTTGACTGAAAAGAAAAAAAAAGAATAGGTCTATGTTCAGCTAGAACGTATTTGGTAAACTGACAATTCATAGAAATATTTCGGAAAGTAACTTCAACTTTGTTACTCAAATCCTAAAGCCTAAATCAAAATTAATTGGGAATGAAATAGTTTCAGTGAGGGCATCTAACTTTTTTCCAAGCTTCTGAGCATCCTCTCAGATGCTTTAGAATCTCCAGATTTGTCAAATGCCCTTGGAAAACCTAGCCTTTATTTGTTTCAGGCCTATTAATTTTCAGTGAAACTTTTATTTCTTAACAACAAAATCACTTTTGAAAATTGGACTTCAGATGAAATATCTTTTTAAATCTCTACAAGCAGACAAGATAAAATATTCACAGTGTAAGAATTACTTTTGAAAAAAGCTTGATTATTTTTAATTCAAGCATGCTAAGACTCTTTTATGCAGATAATTAATCTCTCTGTGCTCTTGTAAGATGTAAAAACTCTGTACAAAAATAAAACTCCACAAAATATAAAAACCTGAACCAAACAGCTATGATGACTGTCTATATCATAAAATATTTAATTAAACATAACTCAGATTCTGATAACCAAGCTTCTTGCATCTACAGAATGGCATAGGGGATGCGAGGAAGAGCTTAACAGGAGGTTAAAATATGCCCAGCAGATCACAGAGGGAAACATGCTTTTCAGAAAGAGAGGTTGGTTGTTGGAAAACTTGAAACTTGTTAGCCTTGATCCTTCAACTGTCCACAAATGGGATATCTCAAGTAGGAGGGAGACTGCTTCCAGCTGCTTAGAACTTTTCTGTGAAGCTAAAATGACAGAATTTTGCATCTAAGATACCACTGTTCTTTCACCATACTTCTTCCACTTCAGCAAAGCTTTTACAATTATCTAAAATTGTGTATGTTGTTAAATCTTATTTCTGTGTACAAATAAAATACTGCTTATAAAAACCAACCAGAGGAAAATATTAATGATTTAGGATTTTTGATCGCTACCTTCATTAAAAAACAAAGGTTCATTTAAATATTCAAAAAGTCTTCAAAGAAGCCTAAAAATGCTTTCTCACAAAAAAGAAGAAAGCTTAATTTGGTTTTATTTACTAGAGGAAAAAAAAAAAAGAAAGAAAACCAATGACTTGGTTGGGAAGGGGCAGTTTGAGAGACTAGAACATACTTGAAAAGGCTTGAGCAGAAAAGAGCTGTGAAAAGAACCATCCCAATTTTGAAAGTGTTATATTTAACTCTTCTAGCCATTTTGCACAACACTGATAATCTTTTACATTTACTAGTGCTGTTCCACAAAGGGTACTTACAGACAAAACCTGCTTCAGGGAAGTAATTTTCTACCCCACCTCTTGCTCAGCTATGCTCTTTATTTCCCAGTCCCACAGAAAGCAGTGCCAGAACTCTGAAGAGGTTTGTAAATTCGTAACAGCTGACCTTTAATGAGTGTTTGTATCACTTCTTTGTGTCCCATCTCACAGGCTCGGAAAAGAGGGGTATGTTTCATAACATCCAAAGCATCTACCTGAGCGTTATGTTCCAACAGCAATTTCACCGTGCTGACATGGCCAGAAAGAGCAGCAGCGTGTAATGCTAAAAGAACAAAGCAGTAGGAAAAAGAAATCACAATACCATGAGCTTTGGAGGTTCACAATTAGAACAGTCAAAATAAAAATTAATTTCAACCATTTTGGTGGAAAAGGTGCTTTTCAACCACAAGAAACTGAAGAATCAAAACAAGTGATCACTAGCCGCATTTTCTTGCCATACAAGCAATAAGCAGAAAAACTGTAAGCCTTGAAACACGTTTCCAACTTGAACAAACAGGAATTTTAACCTTACCACCACCAGGACTGGCTTATACTGAGGATCTGTGGAAGGTTAGCAGCTTCTGATTAAGAGAACATAACATGATCTACTTCTGCCCCTGTTTTGTGGCATTTCTTACATCACCCCAATGGAGATGAAACTGCCCATTGCGAGTGAAAGAAAGCTTTCATTATTTCTTCACTGTTTTCCTGAAAATACCTTTTTGATTTCTTTCAAATAAGCAAAGCTGTCTCAATTAAAACTAACTCCAGGNCCCCCCCGCCTTTTTTTTGATAATTACTTGGAAAAAATTCTACACAAAACTATGTAGCAAGGCCATCACACCTCACACAATATCTGCCGCTCCCTGATTTCTTCAGGAGAAAGAAAGAGATGATGGAAAGACCAGATACTGCATTTTGTCTTATCCCTACAATTTATGAAGTTCAGTTGTATGAAAACTGTGCAAGTTGATTCTGCAGACTCCTACTCTCCCATAGTTTTCTTTGCCCCGTCATATTCGAATGTGTGCAGACTTCACTGAGGCCAAACCAAAAAAAAACCACAGAGCTACTTTAGATACTTTAGACCTCAGAGGTAAAGACATAGTGTCCTATAACTGAACTTGCTATCGCCTAACACAGCATCCTGCCCACACTGCCAGCTGGAGTTGAGGAAAAGGTTGAAATGTCAGTCCAACCAGTTTACGGTTCTTTTTGAAGGAAAGGAGAACTACACACAGCAATGAGATTTCAAACCAGTGGAGGACACATACATCAGTGATTTCACTTACAATTTGATTTCACAATGCTTTGGATTATTTCCTATAGTCAGCAATCGAATCAGATAATCTACATTCTCATACTGCCTTACATATAGAGTATTTCACAGATGACAACATCAAAATAATTTAGAATGAAAATACAAAACAGTGCAATTCATAAATGTGCATTTAGTAAAGTGAATTCATATTTCCCCATGAAATTTTACAAAAATTCATCGTTGGTGAGAACTCAGTCTGCTCCAGCAAGCGAAATGTGGGGCTGTGAACAGCACCTACACGTCCCTACTAGTTTAATGTTAAAACAGGCAGGGTCAGGATCCAGCAGAGGCGTTATACAGAAAGGCACACCAAGAAGGCCAACGTTAGAAGGAATTACTTTTTAAGCCGTAGCCAGAATATCAAAACAGTCAGGCTTTTTGTATTTGCTTGCTACTGTTTACCACTGGTACCAGCTTCACACAGCTTATGAAACAGTAACCCAGCATAACCTGTTACACAGGCACTACTCAAATGCACAGGTTGTTCGTAGTGTCCATGAATCAAACCCAGCTGAAGTGTGTCGCCTTAAAACACACATTCTCAACATTAGTGGTACTAACTGGAACTGTGATACAGACAAATGAGACACTTCCTACAAGAACTGGGGTCGCAGCCACAGACAGTATGAGAAGTGCTGCCTTAGTAATTGAAATCATGCCTTTAAGATGACAGTGATGTTTAACTGTTGCAGCTAAAAAGCATAGGGAATCGCACTCGTGAAAAGTATCTGTAAGCAGTAAGATCTGCAGTAGCTATGTGAGTGGGTGGCTATCGGTAGAAATTTGACAAGAATGAGATCCCTGCCGCTTCGTACATTTGGATGGGCCTGGTTTTCATGGCCTGACCTCACAGTAAACTCTAGGTTCTGGTTTTTGTACTGCATTTCTTATGAAACCAAAGGCAGTAAACCACTCCATCAGATGACACATGGGGTGTGTATAACAATACAATAGAAAAAGAGCTGCTGTGTCAGCTTGGCCGGTTCTTCCCCCCTATCACTCATTCTGACGCAGGCATCTTGTTTTGCACTTTGTGCTCAGTATTTTCTTGTAAGCCAAATTTTCTGTGATGGAGTCACGGTGACTGAAGAGATTCTTTGGCCAGCTGGTCACAATAGCCTCTTTGTTCAGCCGACAGACAGAGCCCTCTCCATTGTACGGAGTGACGGCAGAGCTATAAAGCTGCCCCTGTAATGCTCCTGCAGCGCTGATCTCTGAGAAGAGGGAAATTCCTTTCCCTTGGTGTCATTCTCCTACACAATACGGAGAGTCTCGATGTCCTAGCAAAGCTGAATGGAGAGCTTGCTCTTTTTAAGTAAATGCAGAAGGCTGCGTTAACGCAACGCTATAAGTGAGCACACAAAAGTCAGAAAAACACAACCTTGAACTCTCCTCAGCAACTGTATCCCAGGCACGGTGGCACGTACGCTATTTTCTATTAGTGCATAGTTTCCTGTCAGAATACAACGCTGCTTTTCCCTCACCAAAACTTGGGAATGATTAAGAACCTTTTGAAAAAAACCCCAGATTTGAAATCAGAGAGTGACTTACTGGTGGGCTTCCTCTTAAGTTTACAGCTCGCTATAATAAAGCCCATGCTACTGCACATGCTTGCACAATGGTAAAGTTCAGATTGCTCGACAGCAAGCGACAAACAGCATAGTTCCCCACTTTAAGACTGTTAGTGTATTCAAACGGCAGTTTCAAGTAAATGGAAAATCCATTCGTTTCCTTGGATTAAAAGCCCTACAACAAAATCAAGATTAAAAGGTGATTACACCTCACTGCTATGAAAGGTTTAAGACTGAAAGATAATAAACCAAACCACCTGAATTATTCAAGCATGAAATCCACACCTGAGTAATTTCAGAAACACAGTATGTCATTACTGTCTGCAATGAAGAAAACCCTTTGTAAGGGGGTTTGCATAGTGACTACAACATTACTGCACCTTAAGGTCTGAAACAAATACTGTGAGGTATTTAAAAGGGAATTGTCAGAAAGGAGCAAATATAGGTGAGACTGATAAAATACAGAACGACTAAAATTGTAGAGTGTGTAGTTTCTAAAGTCATCGAACATGAAGACTGAGATTTTACTTGTTGCACTATTTCTTAAACTCAAAAATTACAAACTATCATAACTTGGAAAGAGTGATTTTTTTGTTTGTTAATTTGTAAGGAAAGCAAGAATTTAGATATTTAAATAGAATTTTATGGTAACTGTATTTGGCTTTTTGTGTAAAGACTACCAAAAGAAATAAAAAATTTCAATTTTTTAAATGAAAGTAATATTTATACACGCTATCTTCCAAATCCTGAACCACGCAACCCTGACACTGCATTTATTCACCATTTGTATGTTATCCGAAGTGTGTTCTGAAAACAGAAAAGCTGTTAAACTCATATCTTTGTTTCTTGGTTGGGATAGATCTATGCTGCAAGTTCCCTAAATCCAATCATACAGCTTAAGCTAGTTTGTGTGTGTGTGCAGCCAAAAGACTATGCTTGAGTATACTTTAAAACAAATATATTAAGGTTTATATAAACAAACATTACAATATACATTCTTGTTTGTTTAAAATAACATACTTTTCATTTCAGGAGAAATGCCCTATTATTCACGTGTGTGTGCTGACTATCAGCTTGGCTATAATTTTACTACTTATTATACATAGGTATACATTTTTGCACTTAACTTCCAAATTTGTGACCTGGCTGTGACTGGCACATGGTAGTTCATGACCTCCTCCCACACAGCTTACCCCTACAGCTCCCTGCTACCTAACCCCTCCAAATTATGCCCAATATATCCACATTCTCCTCTTTTTTTATTCAGATGACATCAGCACACTACACAGCTCTGCTACTTTTACTTGTATTGCCAACACTGTTGAATACATACACCCTTCAATATCTGTCTCCCTGACAAAACTGTTGTTCTATTTTTGTTGAAAGTACTACATAGGTGTGATATCTCTACCACAAATTCTTATAATTTTTCATTAAAGGAAATAAATTCATAGTTGCTATAGGAAATTTTGAATTTCATGACTTGCATGCTTGAATTCTGCAACACTGTGTTGCATACCTATCTTTTGCTTTGGGCAGATAACAGGATGATAAACTTGGGGGATATCAGATTTAACCTCTTGTTTGGACAGAAAAAGTGCAATAACTCTAATATTTATTATACTAACTTTACAAATAACTATGGTACTTAATGATTTTCATGATCATAATTTAGCCACTTCACTGGTTAGTTTGCTCTATATTGTTTCAAAGTATTTATTTACTGACAAATAAATGGTTTTAACAGGCATTTTCAGGGAGGGCTTTTTATGCAATTATATTTCATTTTATTCTTCAAAATACAGAACAGCTTTTTCTTTCCCAGGATTACAGATCTAACTAAATAGCAGCATAGCAGCACATTTCTTCTTGCTGTGTTTCAAATGAACTGGTCCAATCTGCACAGAAAAGATTTGTCTTTCCCACAATACGGCAAAGTGACTCACACATCATTAAACTAATGCAGAAATATTTTCAGGATTAAGGTACACATCCAGGAAAAGACTAACATAGCTTCTAGCAATGTTTTTTATTTGGTGGAAATCAGACTAACTGCAAACGTCCAGTGGCTCTTTACTGTAAAGCATCTTACCTGTGCCAGCGTATTTGTCTGTCATATTGATATCAATATCCAATTTTAAAGTCAGCATAGTCCTAATGACGTCATCACTGCCTTTGCCAGCTGCCCACATGAAGGATGTTCTTCCCTCAAGATCTGAGTCATCTTTTACAGAAGGATGTTTCAAAAATACTTCCACTGTTTCCTGAAAAGACATACTGTTGAAATTAACATGAAAAGGAATCTGTAACAAGAAACTATTGTGTCTCATTTAGCTGTTTATGAAACAAATCAAAGCTTCATTTTTCCTTTTTATGTTTATATAGAGTAATAACTCAACAGGAGCACTGTACTTTCTGCTATGCCCTTTTCCTTGTCACTGTTCATAGTGCATCCTTAACTATGAGTTTAACACTGTCATTTATTTCATACTTTTTTCTCTTTAGTGTCAAACATCATGTGTTCATCATAAGGAAGTAAAAAACACTGCAGTCACTGTGAAGAAAGCAATGGGAAAAATATTATCGGCTTATCAAAACATTACTGTAATACTATGATACTAAAATAATGTTCCTTCAAAATATTCTCCTGACATTTTTTTGCTCCAATTCTAAATATGACTGCACATGCAAATATTTTAGTTTGCCAAACTCTAATAATGGGACTATTCAAAAAAAACCAAAAAAGGACTTTTGGGGCAACATAGACATATTTCCTAAGATGTATTAATATCAACAGGTTACTAATTACTGAAATATTATAAAAATAAAAAAATGAAATACTATAAATAAAAAAAGATGAAGAAAATCTTTACACCTGAGTCCAGGCTTTCAGCTGCAACTGTTACACTAAAATCTCTATTTAAATCAAAGCAAAAAGAATTATTTCTTCAAATCCTGTTCAAATTTCTGTTATGCTAAGCTCTCAGGAAGCAAGTCCACTTGTTTTACCTGCTGCTAAATTCTTAATAAGCCACACAGGAAAGGAAGGGAGAGGAAATCACGACTGCTAGAGAAAGAATTAGGGGAAGATTTTCCCTTTTCTACCTAATGCCTTACTAAGGCTGTGTATTTAACAGCTGGTAAACATCTCTTAAGAATCACTGATAGGCTAGCCAATAAAAACTGAAAAAAGTAGGCTTCATTATTTTATTTTATATTTTAGTACTAACACTATTTTATCCTTTCCCCTGTGTGACTCCCAAATAGCTCTATCACTGCTCTGGGTAGGATGAGAATTCCTTGGCTGTAAGGAATCAAATGCTTATAATCACAAAGGTGTTTAAATGCCTAAATCCTATTGATTAGCTTGGATTTTTTAACACCTACTTGTTATTTAATCCCTCTAAAGAAATAGGAAATTTCTCATTTATCTTATGTTAATGTGATCTAAGATCCTAACAGCTTTGTGAATTTGGGTCCATATCTGAACTATCAGTTTATTGTAAAAAGGTCCAGGCACAAATAACGAGGCATGGAAGCATTAAGCCTTCCACACAAACCAGCATGTGTTTATAGCTTTCTATACTCACACTGACCACCTCTGCACCTCAGACGCAAATGGCTACTCATTAGGCCAGCAACTCAGCACCCTACCCATACTCTGCACTGCTTGAAATCCTGCCAAGTGAAAAGCAGTATGAAGGCTGGACCTTTTCAATACTAAGGCACACATCCTACAAACATAAATAAGTGATTTTATTTTTCCATTAAGTTTTAGCCAAACAACATTTCTTTCAATTGCTCTTTTTTTCTAGAGTTTTTATTGGGAAAAGTAGAAGAAA
>WEKW01013232.1:2384-98137 GCA_013389905.1 Sula dactylatra | reverse complement strand
ATTAACTATCCCAGCTAAAACCATGACACTCTTCCTGAATAGCATTACATGTGGATACACTTTTGGTTGAATAAGACTTACTCATTTCTCTTCAACAACATCTGCTTGACAGAGGCAGAGCAGTTGGCTTTCTAGTCTTCATGTGGAATTATTCTGCAAGAGCTGCTGCCTTTTCAGCTAGCTGCCCTACCTGAATCCAAATTTACTTTAGTATAAAAATGCCCTTAATTTGCCATCCATCCACTTTTGAGAGCCATTTAAGATTTATGGAGGTAAGCGCATCAATTAAGCACAAATACATTGACCAAAAAAAGAAATGAAGGCATCGTGTGCAACAAAACCTGACTTTTATTTCACAAATTATGGGTGTTATAAAGCATATTGTTTCAGGAGAAACGCCGGTATTTGCCAGTGTGTTTCATTAAAGAATAATAAAACTATACATATTTCATTTCCTTGTTGTGAGCTGCAAGAGCCTTAACTATATAAAATGCCCCATGCTGTCCTTGCTTTGTTGGGCTTTTTTTTTTTTTAATCAGATTTTTCCCCCCAAACTAATGAAATCGCTCTTTAAACACATACATCACTTTCATTTGAAGTGACTTATCATGGCTCAAATGTTTTCTCTCTTCTCCTGGAAAGCAAGGCAACTGCCAGCACCTTTTACTGTGCAGATCCAGGCCTGGATTGCCCCTGATCTCAGCCTGGTTTCAGCAATGCTGAGTTCCTGGTGCTCCTACCGGTGCTGTTTTGGTGGAGTATTAGGTGGCTGGTGTCTGTGGGGTCTGCACCTTGTGTATCTGTACTGGTTCCTGGTCCACCTGTTATCCTATGTAATTTCTCTCTTCTTGTAGTATGCACCGACCCGCTGTGCAGCTGTGCAGACGTCTGTGGAACAAGGCGTCCTTCCTCCCTGTCATCACCATGAAGCAGTACATGACCCCCAGCTGGTTCCCTGCACATGCCCACTCTTCTCCTGCCCATGGGAAGGGCACCTGGAGGTGGTGGTGTCCCACCTGAGGCAGACCCACCGCATTAACATCCTTCAGGGGGCAGAGATTGTCTTCTTGGCCACGGACATGCATCTGCCTGCACCCACGGACTGGATCATCATGCACTCTTGCCTTGGCCACCAGTTTTTGCTGGTTCTCAGGAAGCAGGAGAAGTATGAAGGCCACCCTCAGTTCTTCGCTACGATGATGTTAATCGGCACGCCGACCCAAGCCGACAACTTCACCTACCGGCTCGAGCTCAACAGGAACCAGAGGCGCCTTAAGTGGGAGGCGACCCCCAGGTCGGTACTAGAGTGTGTTGACTCTGTCATTTCCGACGGGGATTGCCTTGTGCTGAACACTTCCCTGGCTCAGCTCTTTTCTGACAATGGAAGCCTAGCAATAGGAATTGCAATAACCACCAGCAAAGTTCACAACGCCGAAGCTGAAATGTGAGGGGGAAGAGGAAGAAGAGGAGGAGGAGAAACAATGGTGCTTAGCTGCCTTGTGAGAGCCAGAACTTGCAGACTTTTTGGGGGGGTCTCAGGTCTTTTATGGTATTTAGTATTTGTCCACAATGGGCATTATGTAAACATCCTGTGGTTACGGTCTCTGTGTAATGTATTTACTGTTTTGTTAATACAATTTTATGAGAAATTTTAAAGAGGCTAATCAATTTATTGTCGCCCTCCAGCAGCACTGGAAACAACACATTCTCCGGGAAGGTGCGTCCCGGGTGACTCACAGAAACCTTTGGTCTGAGCATGTTATGAAAATGTTTCCTTCATTGTCTGCCTAATTAACTGGTATTAAGGAGGCCCTGTGCCTGGTAAAAGGTAAAGTATTCCACTAAGGGACAAGAGTACCCAGGTTTCCACATGAGCAACAGTGATTTAACTCTTACACTGTGGTCACAACCAGGCCTCGGGAGCTTGCAGTTCCAGAGCTCCCTTCAGCTTCCGAGGAAGCAATCTTCATCACCCAGACAACGAAAGCTTCAGAAGAAAAAGTCACAACCTCCGCTGAGCCAGGGCCTGGGAAGCCTCACTCTGCATTAAACAGGAGATGACAGCTAGTGGGTGGTCACTGTGAGCATGATTAAATCTTACTCTTGGATCGTGATGGGCAGTGAGATTCTTGTTAGGTGGTCTGGCTCCAGGGTGGATATAACCATAGCCAGCCATCAGGGCATTCACCTTTTTAGCTGCTATTTCCTTAAGCATTCAAAAAGAATTTTTCAAAAAATAAAGTACTAGGAAGGTCCTAAGTTGTGTACTGATCTTGCTATTGAATTCTGTGCCCCTTGGACCCACAACGTGTGCTGCTAAATATTGATTTAAAACAATGCAGCCAGAATATCTCTTTGCAAATTGGCTATGAGATTTGAAATGCTGTCATTTAAAAATAACTTTTTTTTTTTTCTTCCATACACTTGGGGGGTGATGATGGTCCCTTTCATTCTGCTTAGGGTGTTTCACAGATGGTGATGGTAACAAGAAGAAATGGGCTTCTCTAAATGCTTCTCCCTTGGATGGCTTCTTGGGGAGAGTCAGAAGCAGGTGCTGGTCATCTCCTGACGCTCAGTCCCATCTGCAGTCAGGCATGTTTCCTCCATCACCAGCAACAGCAGTGAAATCCCACCACAGCAGCTGATGTGTTGAAGGAGGGGGCTCTACTGAGAGTGTGACACATGAGAAGCATGGGAAATTGTCTTTTCCTATTTCCCTTCTGCCCTTGTGTGGCTGTGGCCTGGCTGCTCTTGAACACTTTTTTGAGAAACATCTGGTGGGTTGTGACAGTTAGTAGCTGGAGAGATCGAGGCAGTTTGTTTATGTCCTTTGGAAAACCAAGGAAGGGGGGAAGCAAGCTAAGAACAGTCCTTCAGTGTTTCAGAAGGCATCTATCTCACTGTAGCTAGCTTTGGGTAGGGAAAAGCTCTGATGGTAATCTCTCCCACCTGCTGCTCTCCTGGGAATTACTATAAACAATGTGTGAAGTAAAACAAATTGCAGTTTCCCTGAGATGAATGTTATGCAGGTAATGCCTTCAGAGTTGCAGATGCACCTCGTCTCCTTACCTGGGCTTTCATAGCAGGTCACTGCTCAGACAGGAGCCAGGATCTCTTCAAAAGGCTGCTCATGACCATGCAAGCTGTGGTCTGAAGAAGTCTCAGTTCCTCTAAGCGTATGCTGGGGCATACCTTCACTGCTCTCCCACCTCTGAATTTGAGGGGCAAGGGGTGCAGGCTGGTTTGCAGTGCTTCACTGGAAGACGGGCTTCAGAGTGGCTTGCTTTTTTTTCCTGCAATGTTAAATATTCAGAACCAGCAACTGCTGCCCTTTCCCTAAATGATGGCAATAAATAAATCATTGGCATTTTTGTGGACTCTAACTGGCTTCTCCAGCTCCTCTGGCAAATAATCTGCTGCTGAATTAAAACAAAGCAAAAGCAATAAAACCCCAATATAAACAGTTCCTCTAGCTTAAACTTCCTGAGCTCTTTGTACACGGTGGTAGAGACCTATTGTAATGCTGCTGTTGTTGTCTGATCACAACCAGTTCTAGAGGGAGGGATATTCCTTGGGTATTCACTTCTTTCAGACTATTTACTTCTTGCTGTTTGCCACCTTTTGTTCTTGAAATATCTACTGAAATGAAGAATGCGCTGTAGGTATTTTTGGGCATGCCCCTCACCAAAAGACCAGTGTATTTCTGGCAGGATGAGAGTCAGAGCAGGAGTTCTCCAGGATAGGCTTCTCCATCCCCTGCCAGTGTGCTGGTTTTCTGGCCTCGATAGGGCAGGAGGCACAGTGGAAATCTGACCTCCCTGACACAGACCCCCTCACATCCCACATGCCCTTCTCCCAGAGCTTTCTCATGACCAAACCAAAAGTTCAGCCTTTCCATTTCCTTCCCAGTCCTCATCTGGTGGCTACCCCTTTCAGCCCACTCTCTCAACCTCTCAACCTGGGCTTCCCCCTCTGGCTTGCAGAGCCCATGGGGCTGCTTGATTACTCCCGCTCTGCCTCTTGGGTGCCATTGCTCAAATCTTTCTCGCTGCTTTTTGCAGCCAGCCAAGAAACCTCCTCACTCAGCTCTCTCCACAGCTGCAAAGCCCCAGCTCTGGCAGGGATTTCAGAAATCCAGATACATTGGAGTACTGGTGAAAGTCTTCCCAGTAAAACTTACAGTACAGAAAAGGAGGACATATTTTGGGGAGAAAGGAGATACAGCTACCTAAATCCAGCCTTCATAAGCATCTCAACATAAAACTCAAATGTTTAAGGGTATATTTAAGGACTTTCTACCATGGAAGACATTCTAATTCCATCATATTTCAAAGCCTATGAGCAACCCTTCACTGCCATAAAGCAAAGGTGAAGCAAATGTTCTGCATGATGGGACATAAATCCCAAAAAGCTGGCAAGTAGGAGCAACAATGAAATTCAGTTTACGTGCACTCTTTCAACATCCATAACATAGCACTTTTTACAACTTTCTACTCATGGCTGAAAGGCAGTTGTAGCTTGGCTTAAAAAATTTGGGCTGAATTTGGGGCATCTAGAGTTCATTTTGTACTCTAATATTTTGCATCTTTATAATGTATTATATCCAGTCAGTCCAAACTCCTTCAAAAATGTGAAGAACTTACTCTATGACGTAAGGAAGTTCCCTTATTTTGATGCAGGAGAAAATGAGGTCTTGCAAAATTGCCATGCAGGTGTTTCAAAACTTTGTTTTCCTACCTACCTGAAAGCAGCGTTCCCTCTTTATTTTATTTTTTTTTTTACATAGACAAAATAGTATTTTTTTAAGAGTTTTTACATATCTGTGTTAATGGATGGATTTTTCTTGTGCCTAGATTAGTAAATCACAACAATAATTTAATCAGGCTGAGCCACATGGATTGCTACCAGACCCACTAGAAAACCTACTTTGGTTCTTCTGCACTATCCATCAGACACAGTGTGAATGTTAATGTCAGATCTGCAGTAAAACAGCATTAGTGCTTTCAGCTCAATCCCATTATGAATTAAGCTCACATCATATATCCATGACTCCTTATAAATCAGCTGAAGCATCCCAAGTCTCATCATCTTGAAGATGATAAAGGATCTTGCTGTTCCAGTGCCAGCCGGAGGGCTGACTGAGGAGTAGGGCAGTAGTTCTTTTCCCACTGGACCCTGATATCACATCTGACATTTCATACCATCCTTTATGAATACAGGCTGGTAAGCTACTGAAGAAAGGAGGGATGGTAAACTCTGGACAATGAAAAGGTTATAACAAAATGAACAATTTACAATAAGTTGGTGGGTACTGTTCCGTGACTCTCTTTTGGGCACCAGAATAACGAAGCCTGTTTGACAGTACTGTAGTGTAGGTGATTGGTCTGCTTTTCTAGCTCATAACACACCTGAAAAACACCTTGATCGGAGAAGAGTTTGTCAGAACAGATACTGAGTTGCACTTCTGCTCAGCTGGACGAGAAATACCTTCTCACGTGGAGGAGCTGCAGCTTGTGAACTGTTCAGACACAAGCATAAGTTTTTAATCCTTTTTTTTTAACCCAATTAACTCTGCATGCTCACACCGGCTGGGTAAAGGGCAGAAAACAAAGACTGTACTCTGCCACATGTATCACCACTAGAACTATTCACAAAAAAGGATGATTCACCTTCTGCAGAGATGACCCTGCAGAAAACGAGGGGGTTTCACAGCAGGGTGGCACAGGGCAGTGCCTGCAGGCTCCAAAGGTGTGCACATACAACTGAGGGCAGAGCTCAAACTCCAGACAAAACTATTACTCAACGGAAACTACTCAGAGTGAGGTCACAGCAGGGAAATGTCAGGAAATTGTCAGGAAAATGATCAAACCCCCTCTGAGAGTAGCAAACCAGCGGGGAGCTGAGGCTCTGTGCAGAGACATGTCACTTCATGTTAGCACCTTCCACCCGGCAAAAGTATCTCTCCTCTGCTGGGAGCCTTGTCTTGGGAGCACTGTGGATAAGAGGGGCAGCCCTTGGCACTATGGGTCTGCACGCAGATGGTTCTGATGCTGCATAGTGAGTGCAGACACCCAGCCCCTCTCCTGCCCCACAGCTCCTCTGGTTTTGGTGGGTGCCCAACCACCTGCAGCTGCTAGTGGTTCCTCCAAGCCCTGGCACCTGGCAGTTTTACTGTCTTTCACTCGTATGGCTCTCACCAAGGTAGGAGAGTATTTGCTGAAAGCCACCCAAAAATCTTTGTCAGAAGGTTAAATTAAACCTATACCTCATACCCGCAGGACTATGAGCACTCATTCTTTTTCTCTCCACAAAGACAATAGACTAATGCATAGCTTTTTTTATCCTCCTTTGGGCTCTGCCTCACCACAACATGCCTGTGAAGGATTATCAGGCAATGATCGTCTTCAAGATAAGGATGAGGACTAACATTCATTGCAAACATGGCTGTTCTCACAGTACTTTCGCAAAGGCATGCCAGGCTCCAAGAAAGAGCTTAACAAACCTTAGTGGGAGGCAAATGGGAAACAGCAATTGGAAAGCCTGCTGTCCTTCGACTAGAATGAGCTTTATGTCTTCCAGGTACTGAAAATCCTCCTGAGACATTGCCTGTCTGAATACATCACTTAATCTTGTAGAAAGCCCCAGGACTGAGGGGTTCTTGCTGTTAGAAATTGCATCAAGTAACCTTACTGAAGATAAATGGCTTTGAACTTTCATGGCAACTGTGATGAACTGCTTCAATGTCCATGCAGTGCAGGCTGAAAAATCAGAGCTTTTAGACAAAGAAATAAACTTATTCAAATGCAAATGTGAGATCTGGGGCAGTGTTTTCAGGTGATCTTAAAAGCACTTTCCTTACTGCCGCAGACTGGATGTCTGCATAGCAAGAGTCACTTCACTGCCAATCAGGTCCTATTGGCTTGAGTTCAAGAGGAACTCAGATATTCTTCCTCTCTCTACTAAGGGATACCACTTTAAAAAGTAAAGCAAACACTGTCATGTATGAAACAATTCTGGAAAGGATCCTTCTTTTCAGACCAGACTGCCTGGCCGGCAGACTGTGGGGAGAGTGCTACGTCTCCTACCTATTCAGGGTGAATCCAGAGTCGCAAGCAGTGTATGTAGACACTTTCTTCATGTTACAATCCCTGCTTCAACTATTGAAGATAACAGCTGTCAGGCAGCTGGCTTGAAGCCTTTGATGACTTTAAGACTGTTCTCTAAAAATCTACTAATATTGACTTTTATGACAAGATGGTTTTAGGGCACGAGACAGCAAGGCTCCACTGAGGCTCTGCTAGGCTCATTGGTGTATGTGCATGGGAGGGATGCAGGCAAGCCCTACATCTTTGCTTCTGCCTTTCACAGCAGAAGGGATCAGTTCGGGTCTCTCCTAAAAAACTGTGGCAAATGGCTGTACCACAGAACTGGATGCCACCAGTTCTAGAGATGTTCAGTCCAACAGCAGCCAAAATCGGTGTGAGTTCCTCCCTTAACTTTGATAATTAAAACAGGATCTTGCATAGAAACATTAGGCCTATCTGTATCTCCATTAGATGGTTCCTGTTTTGGGATACAAGTTCCCCTCTGGCTTCTGACGGTGACAGTAGCCATGACAAAACATGGCTAGGTGCTACTGCACCTTCAGCAGTAGGGTCCTGATCCACAGGAAGGTCTCTGGGAACTACAGAAATATAAATGAATAATAGCATAATATTCTAACATAAAATAATAATGCAGAGAGGCCTTTTAGGGCCAATAACATCTTTAAAAGTAGCAGCTGATACTGAAAGGGATCATTACTCAAAATGAGCTTTGGGTGATGTCTGTGCTTTTGCCTTATTGAGATGTGGAAGAAGATATCCAGAAGAGTGACAGTCTCAGGGCTACCCTGATTACTCAAAGAAATGCTGGACTAAAAAAAATTATCTGGGAGAGTCCTGAATGAAGCAGAAATATACTGCTGCCACCTCTGAGCAGCAGTTTCTTATGACATGTGTCCTTGGAAAAGGATCTCAGTAAGCAGAGAGGGTTGAACTTTGGCCCTGCTCTATCACTTTCAGAGTTTTCGCAAAGAAATACTTAACTGGGACTGCAAAAAAAGAGTATAAATATCCACTGAACTGTGTGAGCAGTATGAGAGCTGCCAAGGAGATTTATCCAGCCTCCTCTGGGTAAGCCTCCACGTGGCTCCTCTGCTGGATTAGCAAAAGACAGGGACAGCCCCAGGTCTGAGGAGGACTGCATTCCTGACAGCCTGTAAATTGTTGTTGCTGTTGTACCGCGATTGCGTGTGATAACTCCCATGTTGAAAACTGGCAGAGATTAAACCTGCACCCTCCAGCAGTGTACGTCTGTACCAGCTGATGTTGACAGCCAGGCTGTGGGTTATGGCAAACTCGCCAGCCTTACAGCCTGTTATGCAGGACTGACATATGTTGACTGGTGGTTATGTATACACTGAGAATTCATGTTGAAAAAACGTTTCTGCATGAGATATGTCCTTAGTGTATTGAGGGTGAGCACTTAATCATACTGTCTATGCTGGATCTCATCTCACCCATGCCTCCTGATTGCTCTTCTTCTCACAGCTGGAAACCTGGAGGAACCAGAGTTGAGTCACCAGCCATGCAGGTGTCCAGGCCACTGAGGCCAACACAGAAGCACCATGGGGGCGTCCGTCCTGGAGGGCCCACCACTGTGCAGAGAAAGAAACTCCAAACAGCATGACCTAAATGCTGAGAAGTCTTTGATTATAAACCTTAGCTTCAGAGATCCTCTCATCCAGAGAGAAACAGAGGATTTCTTTCTGCAAAATGCACTCATCTTCACTCAAGTTGCAACCTAAGTGAAAGCCCTACCATGACTCATGAAGTTTCCCCATGCAGTGACGGCTGCAATTCCCATTCAGACTTCATGGCTATCAGATCAAATAGGCCACACTTTGGGCTCTCAGTTCCTCAGTGACTGGCATGACTACTTTCTGTGTAGGAACAGTGTAGCTCTTCTCCAGACTTGATGATGCTCCCCAGGTGCAGGCTTCCTGTAGAAATCCCATCTGCACCGTTCAGCCACAAGATCAGAATGATCCTTTCTAGCCCTAGATATGTAAAGCAGTTACATTCACACTGCATTGCTGTGAGGTCTGTGACCCGACTACAGGTGAGCCAGTACAAGCATCAGAAGCCATCCTGCCATAATAGTCCCACCACTTTACCAGGTTAAGTCACTTGCTCAGCCCATGGTGGGTCAGCTGCCTACCCTGGAACTAAATTAACCCTACAGATTGCAGCCACCTACAAGGCTGATATACTGTCTAACATGACAAATCCCATTTTCCTCTCCTGATTGCCTTGAGCAGACACAACAGTCAGTTCTAGACACAGGTCTGAACCATCACAGCTAAGTTAGCAGCTAGGCTGCAGGTGAAAACTTACAGTGGGACAAAATGGTACCAAAATCTAACTCTGATAAAAGGAGTGGTGGAGTTCACCAGCAGCTGCAAAGAAGAAAAAATGGGGATGATGATAAGGAGGATTACTGCAAAGTGCCCAAATGCAAATGTGACAGGAAAAAGACACTCCCAAGCTACAGGTCAAGAGGTTTTTCTGGAGCTACCTTCACTTTTGGTGATAATGCCGTGGCAGAAAGCTGACACAGCTTGTTTTTCAGACCCCATTGGACTGGGCAGCAGCCAAGAACAGCATTTATTCATTACATGTAAACTGAGCCAATTGCCCAGGAAGGGAGTGAATAAACATGGAGCCTCATGGCACCGTTTTCACAGAGTGACCTTTCAAAGTATAATTGCATGTTAAAAGACTCCATGGCAGTCACCTCTGATCAGAGAAGTATTAACAGAGCTGGCCTGGGGACTTTGTTGTCGAGCGGGAGTGTGTTGGAAAAGGGCTGTGTAGTTAGAGGCTGCTTTTGGCTAGCTCCCACATGAGGCTGTGATCAGAAGTCCTCCTGACTCCTCAGCTACACAGATGTTTGGTCCCAGGTCCTCCTGGGAAAGGCAGAAATAACAGTGGTGATGCTGGAAAGCATAGTCATTGTCACTAAAATACCTATGGCTTACTGCTCTCTTCTGATCCAGTGGTGATAACTGCATTCAAATCACTTTGTCTGGAGGAGATTTTGATTGTGGTCTTGGTAACACATGATCCTGAGAATTATCCTGTCCCTCAGACCACAGCCTTCAGTCTGCAACTCCAACTCAAACACCGTTATGAGGTATGGGGTCACCACCCCCAAGGCAGAAGAGCTGGCTGTCCCCTCATCACCCCACCCCAGAGCAGCCTCCTTCCCTGGCAAGCAAACTTGCCTCCAGCCCAAACACCCCACAAAACTCTCCTTATTCCTCCACAGGTAGCAATCCCATCCCCTTGCAGTGCTTAAAGGCCCTCACTTTAATTACTCTAAAAAGAAAACTTTCCAGCTGAAAAAGTGATCCCAAACCACAAGACCTCATATTCCCAAAGGGTTAGGTGATCCTGGCTCTCTCTTCAGCCTTATGTCAGATGCCACATGTCATAACACAGAGTTGTTTCCCAGGATAGACACGTTTAATCCTAAGGCAAACTAGCATAAGGCATTGCAAAGCACGCAGCAGGCAGAAAACCAGAAGGAGACTGTGGGACAGGCTTCCAGTTTCAGTTAGTTAGAAAGAACCATCAAGCAGTGCAATTAGGAGTGCTTGAAGCTGGGCTGATAAGGTGGGTATCCCTGAAGCTCAGCGGAGGACTATGGAGAAGAAGAGAGGTTTCTGGAATGTGAATATTCCATGATTTCGTTACAGTTCAGGTCACTTAATCCAAATCCTTAGCTTAACCTCCAAGATGCTGAGGTGTGTCCATCTGTGAGCACCAATGACAGCATCTTCAAAAGTTCATTTTTTCTTTTAAAATTCAAGAAGTATCACTCTGCTAATGCCTCTAGAAAATTAATCTTTTGAGAAACTGAAACTGTTCCTTTTTGAATGAGCAGAAATGGCCTCAAGCTGCATCAGGGGAGGTTTAGATTGGATATTAGGAAACGTTTTGTCACTAAAAGAGTGGTCAGGCATTGGAACAGGCTGCCCAGAGAGGTGGTGGAGTCACCGTCCCTGGAGGTGTTCAAAAAACATGTAGACGTGGCACTTCAGGGCATGGTTTAGGAGGCATGGGGGTGTTGGGTTGATGGTTGAACTTGATGATCCTAGAGGTGTTTTCCAACCTTAATGATTCTGTGATTCTATGATTCTATGAGCAATACATGGCTGTGCCACTTGAGACCCTTACGATGGCAAAGCTCCTAAAACAGCTGCTTCATTTAAGGACTAATGCATAGCAATTCTTTTCCTAGGGCTTCAGCCAGGAGATCTATGCATATCCTTAAGCATTTCAATGGACAGGAAAGATCTAAGCACAGATTCAAAGACAAGTATGGATAACATGCCTGAACCCAGGTGATGTGTGCCAGACTGGAATTTAAGTAAAGGAAGTGGCATAGGAATATTACTGTAATTTACTGTACAAATCCTAAGCAGTGTTTTCTTCCATACATTTTTTAACGTATACTTGTATTTGTTAGCGTTCATATTCCACTGTTCCCCAAATGTTTGACATCGACTTAATATATTACAGTGTATGAAGTGCTCTACTTTAACGTGCATGGATGCCGCAGAGAGAATTTCTTAATCTGAACCAATGTATATAATTTTCTAGAAATCCTTATGGTGAAGTATTACATA
This sequence comes from Sula dactylatra, assembly GCA_013389905.1. NCBI lineage: Eukaryota > Metazoa > Chordata > Aves > Suliformes > Sulidae > Sula > Sula dactylatra. Next base: position 86,403 of record WEKW01013232.1, on the reverse strand, counting down.
CAAAAAAACAATAAACCCTTCTATTGGTATCTGTAAAACATTTCACAATGTCTGCCATGAAAAATGCCATTAAATCCTATTTGGCATTCTCAGCTTGTATGACCTGCTTGTGTTGGAGGGCTACTTTTATGAAGAGGGTATTGCATCATGAGAGGGTAGAAATGAAATATTATGAAGAAAAGAACAATTACCAAAATGCACTGCCTGCAAAAACTTGCCTTACAATTCGTTATTGCCTACCTTTAATCTTCTACAGTCACAACCGGTTTGAAAAGAAAAGTTTCACCATCACCAAAGGCAAAACACAGGTCCCAATATGCCCAGCTTCGGCTGTCCCCAGTTGCCCTTGTGAGCTGGATTCAGCACCACCTGTGTTTGGTGGCAGGAGCTTGAAAACCCACATGGGAATCAGAGCTTTGGTCCTGTGTCTAGCCCAAAGCTGATCATGTGGGGAAACAAAGAAAGGGGTTCATGGTGTTTTCTAATCTTTCTGTCATTTGACTAAATGGAAACAACACGAGGCTGCTCCTCATTGCTTGCAGGCTTTGGGGGTTGGTTGTCGTTTGGTTGTTTTTTTCTTCTGGACAGGGAATAGGCTTTAGCACTACCCCATAAGTTGTCAAGGACCTTCACAGATTAATTCTTTAATTTCAGGTTGGTTATTTGCAAGATCAGAATTGGGCAGGATCTCTAACCCTATTGCTTGTCAATTCCTTTTAACATCAATCTTTTTCTTTGCTTTCTTATTGCCAAAACCTGTTTCAGGCACTCATGAAACTTCATAGAAATTGCCTTGAAAAGAGCTGAGTGATCAAAACTGACCAGATGTGCAAGATGAATATTCATAATTTATTGGAGCAACCTCCACCCTTTTCTCAGATCAGGGTACCTTCAGCTGACCTGTTGTCTCTCATACAAATTATGAGAGGAATTTCATTCCTTTGGAACCTAGCTGCAAGGGACATCAAGCTCATATTGAATAATTCAGCAAAACAGTGAAAGAAAACTGCATCTGATCCAGAGTGGAGACAGCTGAAATTCCCTGCCATATGTGCAAATGAAAGTGGACTTGAAGGACTACAGGAACCAACTTCTCCCCTTGGACATGAAGCATGGATGTTGTCCCCTCTGATTTTAGACATCTGGAAAATAAGTGCCTGGGTCTGCACAGGTCACCTGTAGTTTCCATTGTAGAGGGTGGAGGTAGGGCACTTTGAGGATGTAACTTATTTCAGCTATTTAGACACCTACCAGGGAGGAAAGGAATAAAGTTGTTACATTGATCACATCAACCTCCGCTCTTTGTTGGGGGCTCAAACCTCCAGGAAAACCAGAGTGAAACCTACCCCAAAATACTGCAGGCTGGAAGCAAAGGGTGCCTTGTGCTTGCATTTCTGCCGTATGCAAAAATTTCCCCAGAAACTTCATTCATTTACCAGCTGGCAATTACAAAAGGTTACCAAAGGAGCATCCGGGGCTGTGGGTTAGCATCAGTCTCCAGTTCAGCAGCAAACAGAGAATTTAATTTCTGTTGCCCTCACTTTCTCTGGCCTGCCAGTATGATCCTAGATTGTGTTTCAACAAGGTCTAAAGAGGAGGACTCCACCTTTTTCAGGATTAACAAGTTTCTTCACGGTAGACAAAAACAGAAGAGCTGATGACAGAAGAGGGAGATCTGGCAGGTGATTTTCCTCCACTTCCCCATGAATGAATACCCTGGTGCTTGCAGAGCAGTGGCTAGTGTGCAAAGAAGGCATTTGTGCCTTCAAGCCCAAGGCAGGAAGGGTCACACTGCTTTTTGTGGACCAAAATGATGTTTGAGGAAGGCAGTGAGGCACTTTCTTTAATACAGCCAAATTTCATGCACAACAAGAACAGAGGCTAAAAATAGCCCAGGATGCTAATGAGGGCCTGGCACACACCGTCTGTATGATGAGATGATGATTCTTCTTGAAAGTGCAATAATTTAAGAGATTGTTTCATTTTGTTTCTTTCTGCTGCTGCAAAGTGTTTAGAAACACGAAGCTGTTTGGGTCTTAGATTTTTCTCCTTAATCTTAGGAAAATGAAATGTTAATGGACAAAGGGGAAAACAACTAGAAGCAAAAGCTTCTTTGTTTTTCCTGAGGCTGCTCACACGTGATTTTGGGTGGATTTCCATGCAGCCCAAGACATAAGATCAGGATATTTCTTACACAGAAATACTTTGATTTTCCCTAATTTGTAGGTGCTGGGGGCTGAAGCATCCACACTTTTTTTATTCCAGCCCAAAGATTAGACACATGGCTTGTGGAATAGATGGACTGTGAGCTCCAGCCAGACCTTTCCACAAGCCTGGGACACTTCTGCAGCCCCACAGCCCTCTCCCAGGCTCTACGCTGTCCCCTGGGAGCGCGTGCATGATATAGCCTATCCTCCATTGCAGGCACCACTGGGAGCTCCTTGTCCTCAGCTTGGTCACCTCTCCTCCTGAAACCCACCTGGCAGCTCCAGGTTAGCTCAGGACATTCGCTTTTGTGGGACATTTGATTCCCCAGCTGCACATACAGGAGCTGACGCTTTCCCTAGGCACGAGATATCTCACCACCCTGGGAGAGAGACGGGGCAGAGGGAAGGGCTTGCTCTCATCCATAAGCAGCACGGACACAGCAGAACCGAAATCCAGATACAGCTGCTGGTGGTGAGGCAAGGCTGAGCCACCCCTAGCTCCGGTGTACCCAGGCAAAATTGCCCAATGGTTGAGGCATGATGAGGACATTGCATGACGCAGGGCTGTGTAAACCACATCTCTGAAGGAAACCAGGCTGAAAATCAGAGAGGAAATCTGGAAGTGTTTATGAAACGTATCTTTTTTTCCTGTCAGAGACAGCCAACTGCCTGCCTGTTAACAGCCTACATCGGTGGACCATAAAGCATGCGGCAGATCAGGAGCTGTTTTCTGGCACACACACACTTGTCTCCTATAAATACTACTCCAGGAGGGAACAAAACAGGTATTGTCTCTTAATGCTTCCATTAAACAGAACCACACAGATGGTAATTAATGCATCATGACATGACTAAATTGTAAGAAGAAATTGCTGCAACAAGAAGTCACCACAAGAACAGCAGGATTTAAATTGGTGTTCATTTTGAGATTGACTCCTTCTTCTTTGCTTGAAGAGCTAGGGACCAGCTATTTCACATTATGAAAGATTTATTGTCTGCTTTCTTGAGTTTCAGGTCATAATGGAGCTTTGTTATCATTAATAGATTCATGTACTCCTTCCCTAGCGCTTTGTCAAATAATAATACTTACAAGGCAATAAAGGAAAAAGAAAACACAAAGAAGAGAACCACCCCCTGTGTCATAAGTCCCGGGGAGGTGAATGTGTGTGTGCATTTCTGTGCGCGTGTGTATAACAGAGGGGTTGTTTATTGCACCGTCCACCACGGAATGAAGTAATTTATGTACCATCTACATGCAAATGTGTCTTTCATTTAGGTAATAAACTGCACCCTTGTATAATTTGCCCAAACAATGGAGCTGCAAGGACACCACTACTAATCTTCAAAAATCAACTGTGCCTTTTCAAAAAGGATTTTTGTCTTTCTATGAATTGATCAAACTTGACAAGTAATTTCAACCTTAATGTTCATGGCTATCCTCCTCTCTTTTCACCATCTGTAGGTGAGAAATCCTATTTTCTGGAAGTGACAGAGTAATGCAGGAGGCTGCAGACTTCTGCAAAAAAACAGAAGTGGTTTTCCCAGAGCCACAGGCAAAACAAGGGTGGATTCAGGAAGGATATGAGCGTTTTTGAACAAATGATAGATTCTTCATGCCTGCAACTGTCCACATGGAGTCATGTTTTTTTTAAGCCACTAAGTTTAATGAGAGCAGCTGAGAGATTAAAATGTCTCTGTATTTAAAATACTGTGGTAGAAATGCTCCAGTGGAATAGCCTTGCTCTAGTTAACAAATATAATAAAGACTCTCAGAAGAAATTCATTCTGCAAACTTATTGCATCAATGAAAACTGCATTATAGACAAAGAGACTGAATGTAAACTCAATTTGCTTCCAGATTTATTTATAAAAATATCAGCTTTGACTGAAAGCTGATCAGTCCTACATCAGGCAATACAGGAGAAATTAGAAAAAGGCCAGTTATCACCCTGCCAGGATCACTGACATGACTGAGATTAATCCAAAACAATTTGCACAGCTACAAGACAGCCTTGTGCAAATTCTGTTTTTTCTTCCAGGAACTTCAATGCCAGCTTCTTAGGGACATTATTGACCATATCAGGACACTTCAGGGAATAGAGAGCAGCCCCCATGCACCAGTGGACGGAGATCCTGGTATCCCTAGACTGAGAGTATCCAACCCCAACCATCAGCACATCTGTGTGTAATCCATATAAATACACCAACGTTGAGGGAGTAATTAATTTTTTTTACTTAGAAAACCTTCTGTGCACATGCTTTCCCCCTTTCTGGATCACTGCTGCTCCTGAGAAATCATTCAGGGCTATTTTCCCCAGCAAGTAGGAGGTCCTCATGTGGGACCCCAGGCACCCTCACACCCACTCCAAGGTGAAAGGGTAGGTTTTTTACCATGTCTACATCTAGAAAACTGGACCCAGAAGTGTTCCCAGCTGCTGCACATCTGCATGTGACCTGCGTCCAAGAGCCCCAAGCCAGGCTCTTTCCCACACACACACTCCTCTTCCCAGGCAGGGGAAGCCCTTACATCCTCTCTTCAGCCCTCTTCTGGGGCTCCTTACTGTCGTCTTTGGGACCGACCTGTTAAACATAAGCTACAGTATTGATTTAATGAGGATGAGAGGGGCAAGAAGTGGCCAGCAGGTGAGCTATGACTCAAGGCCAGCTGTAGGTCAGGTTGAAGCACCTGGCTGTGCAAGACATGAGGGACAACTGGAGGGTGGCAATTCACTTTAGTGTCACAAGAGTTTTTGAAGTTCAGAAATCTGCTTTAATTTTCCCATTACAAGAAGTCCCATAGCTTCTGATGGTTTTCACAGCAGGGGATTATGTCAAAAGAGATTGAAAAGGTCCTTTGGAAGATTGAAAAGGTCAGAGCTTTCGGGTCTTACTGTATTTCTCCCCCTTTGTTTCCCTCCCTTAAGGATATAACCAGACAGTCCACTCAAACTTCACTAAAGTGTAATGGGAAAACACGGTCAAAATCAATATATGACCACAAAATCTATTCTTTAGGAAAAAAAAAAGAAGCTAGCAAAAAATTACATTTTTAATAATTATTATTATTAATAATAAAAATAATAAGTTCTCTGCAACTCTCCTAAGCATGTTTTCTTCCCAGACATCGCAGCTGAAATTAAAATTAAGCTTCTTTCTCTTATCTAGTAGGGGGACACTGTGTTATCTCCTCAATCAAGAAAATTATCTTAATCTCAAGGTCTGGTCATTGCTGGTTAATGCAGGTCATGGGGTTTTCTGATCACACAAGCAAGAGCTGATCCCCTAGATTTGCCCCATGAGGGCACTGGCAGCAGTAAGTCAGTGGAGCAGTGGTAGGTTGGCCATGCAAAGAAATGAGATTTTTTTTGGTCACAGAACTCATGACAGTGGGATTTCCGAGCCAGGAAAATGCCAGGTATGTTTGTTTCTACTTCAATATGAGCAATAAGATTTCATTTCCATACTGTGTAAATAAATAGTGGTTTACCAAAATGTATTGACCTCTACTAACAACATTACTCTTGTAGGTAAAACGAAACAAAGCAAAGCAAAACAAAACAAAACAAAGCCTCTGTAATCATTCATCAATTTCTGGAACGATTCAGCCTGAAGAATGTTATTTTTTCCCCCTTAAACCTCTGGGGTCCCTGAGGTTGTGAGCTTAAACCCATGGTGAGGTCAGAGTTAGACTCCACTGATGAGAGCTAAGCTCTCCTCTCCTCTCCTCTCCTCTCTAGCTGTTGCTCTGGGCCATCTATGAACCATTGCTCAAGTCAGGCGGGACTGGACCTGCTGCTCCCACCATCAGTAGAAAAAGGTTCAATAAGTTCTCTCAATCCTTTCGGTCATTGAGGGGAACAGGGCAAGAGCCCAATGCCAATGAAACCTTAATTTTTCTCTGAAAAGAGAGACAGCAGCCTAAGTTACTGCCAATTTCCATAAAACCATAAAAGTCCAGCAGTATCAGTCAGATAGGATTCAGTCTGTGGCTCCTCATTATTCAGAGGGATGGGAGGATATGGAAACGCCAGAGTAATCTGGAGCAGACAATGAAAGTTGTCAAGGCTCCTCTGATTAAAACTGCAAATCCTGCAACCCTATCCCTAATCTCCCCTGTGGAAAGGTGAGATTAGCCTGGGTCCCCAAAAAAGATAACTACATTTTCCTTAAGTTACATGTTAAAATTCAACCTCTTCCCAGGAGACAGCATGCATGGATATTGCTTTTTCTCTCCTCCCAATTAAGAAAGTATAAGAAAGTAAACACTGTTGCTTGCACAGTGACTGGCATAGAAAAGCAGGCTGCCTCTGGGCTCTCTGATTGCTTTACTCGCACACTAAACCAGCCTACATGGTCAGGGAGGCTGAGCAAAGGGGGCCTTTTCCAGCCCTTGGGTGTTAAATGGTGTTTTGCAAGACACTGAAGCAATCTGTCAACTTCTCCTCCCACCTACACCAGTGTGAATCTGCAGCAAGCAGGTGTGCTGCCAGGGAAAGCCGGTCTGCCTCCTCCAGCCTCACATACTCCTTTGGTCATTAGGAGCTATTTTTTTAATGGGATTATTTTCTGCTTGATCTGCGCACACCAGGGGTGATCCTGATCTCACCGAGACTCCTGATCCAGGCAAATCTTCCCGTCCCTAAAAGCTGTCTTTAATATCAGCAGGACAGGCTGTAAAGGCTGCTTTCTTGGCAACACGCCGGAGGCGTGCGTTTATGTGTTTTGAACTAAGGACCCCACATCCCACAGCCAAAGCCTGCAATGGCTGACAGCCTCCAGGGCTGGGGACACAGGTGGCAGCCAGGGGGATAGGTGTTCAGAAGATGCTCAACATCAGCACATGACGAAACACTCTCCCCTCTGGTGTCTTCCCGCCGTCCTTCACTCTAGTAAGCCCCGAGTGCATTTTTCCTGGCTAACACCCCAGCCAGAGCAGAGGCAGGAGTGCAAGCCTTCTTTGCACAACCAACAGGGAAGGACCAAAGTCTGCAGAGGGGCTTTTTCCAGCTCCCACCGGTGCCATTGGTTCCTTGTTACAGTGAGGCACATCCCTGACAAATTTCCCTCCCTCGACGTTTCAAGCCGCTGTGCTCAGCAGTGCCTCCATACCAGGCTGCTGGTTTTCCACAGGAAAAGGCTAGTTTTGGAGGATGGATGGAGCAGACAAACCCTCCTGGAGAAGTTCAGCCATCACAGGGCAGAGGACCCACTGCAGAAACCCATGACACCGGAGGGCTGAGCAAGCCCCACTGAGCAGCGCCAGGACGAGCCTCTGCTTGCAGGACAACCCTTCTCAAAGCCCGGGATAGATGACAAAGCAGCAGCCAGCATTAATGTGACACTTTACTTTTGTCAGCCAGGCTGTGGCTGTTCTTGGACGGAGACAGGAATAACTCGGTGTCATTTTGTTGCCAAACAAAACATGGATGAGACCTTTGAGACCAACTGGAAACCCTACTTAAGTCTTTAAAACATGTCCATGAGAGGAATGCAAAGCATTAGCCGTAATACTTATTTTGCACAACATAACTATGTTTTGAGAAGGGAGGGCGGTGCTCATTAGCAGCACAAATGTACCAACCGGTGTTTTCAAGCTATTAATATAATGACTAGTGTTAATGAAAATATAATAGAACTAGATGCTTTTAAAAGAATGGGATTTAGCACAGTCAGGAAAAAAAAAGACATTAATGAAATTTTAATGAGAAAATCTGCTTGCAGTAGTTTTTACGAGTAATGATTATTTCCTTGATTTGACTAGCCTGAATAGCCTTGTCTTTGGTGGGATGCGCTTGTGAGGTGCGCACATGAGGACAGTGAACCGACAGGACACAGCTGTGACTGTCCTGGAAGAGCAACGTGTTTCAGGATTTTACTGTCTGCCTGGAAGAGAAGCTAGAGCCTGTCCACCTCCTTTCCTCTGAAGAGCAGGGAAGGCTTTCGGATGTGCTTTGGCCACTGGCTGCTAGTCATCATCTCACATCTCAGCTCTCTTGATCTACCCTTGGAGTCACCTATGCTCCTCCTTTGGAGCTGGAGTTGAGGTTCTTGACTTAAGTAGTGCACCTTGTCCTGCAGGAGCACATGCATCCACTTAGGCACTCAGTATAAACCCAATAACACACGGGATCTTGTTATTGCACATGCATGTACTTGTGCACACCTTTTAAGAGTTTTTCTCTTTGCTAGGAAGTGATCGATGCTCTCACCTACCTCTGTGGCATGCTGACATGGGCAGACCATTATGGCTTTCCATCAGTGAAGCTGATCTGGAGGGATGGGATGGTGTTAACCAGGGTGCCAACAGGGCAGCTGTCTCCACCTGAACAGTCCACTTTCAGCTCCCTTCCCTGTCTGTGGGGAGAAATGTGCATATTTAGCATCAAATCCATCTGACCTCTTTTGGACCTCTGCTCTAGGAGAGGTCTCACACCTTGAAGGGGCCTATTTGCCTTCACTGGGAATAATGGTGACCACATCTGAACTTGAGATATACCCTGCAAACATGCCATGTGAATCCAGACAGACATGGTCAGTCCTTCCAAGATCCATCCCTCCTAAGGTCAAGTTGTTGTATATACCTACATCGCTCTTCTCCACTGCTGGCATCAGAAATTCCTGGGGGTCTGAGGAAAGACCAAGAGAGATGCTGTTTCAGGGATGGATCAGGATGATTTCCATACTGCAGTTCCAGCTTAGGTAGTTTAGTTAGTCCTGCCTTATCATGCCTCAATGGTACAGACAATACTCAGGCAAGGAAGTTTTCTCCCTTGTCCAACAGAGATAACATCACCGCAGTCCTCTGCTTTAATCACGTCTCCCTGAACCCCACATAAATCATTCTTTGAGAAGCTGTATCTGTGTTGCTTGGTTAAATCCTTATGCATCTTAAAGGCACAGCCTCAAAAGAGACATTTCTTGCTGTTCCTGAAGTCTGACATCTAGAATATCCTCTCACCATCTCCCAGTCCTGTAGCTGTTATAAAAACATAATTTCTGCCACTCTCTATTAGGCAAATGGTCTCTGGTCGCCCACAAAAGAGCTGGATCATGGTGGTAAGCCAGCAGAGAAATCCCCTGTGACAAAGACTTTCTCCTGGCTTAAAGTTCCTGATGCCAGCCATTGCTGGTACAAAATGCATAAATTTGGGTGTCAAAAAGGAACTAATTGTCTAGTCTGAGCTCCTTGACAGAATTAAGGGCCATTTGATTTCACTCAGTATTCTCACACTGAGCCCAAAACTCCTTGCTGAGCTATGGCATGCATTTTAGGAGGACATCCAATTGCTTTCCGAGGTTGCCAGTGAGAAAACAGGATGTGAGGGTATCCAGGAGGGGTGTTGCTTACAGTGCCCTCTCTTTTAGTACTGGTCACGTTTTGCAGCAGAAGTAAACTTAAGCCCTGTCAGACTGAAATGATTTGTTAATGTTATGTTCAGTGCTCTGTCCCCACTGTTACTGCTCGCTCAGATGAATGGTGTGTGAGCCACCAACATGCAGTGTACGCTTTGGCAGACCAAAGTCCAGGAATTGTGCTATTACCTGAGGTTTTCCTTTTTTTTTAATGGGTTTTTTTTTCACTCTCTGTTTAGAAAGGTTAACGTGAAAACTGGAAGCCAAACCTTCATGCCTGAACTGTAATACAATGAGGTGGCTCTGACCACTTCAAAACTGTAATACCCATGAAATCAAGTGGACACCTCTAACGTTCGGAAGTCACTGGAGTGACTCTCCATCGTTTTCTTTTCCCTGGTAGATTTATTCTGTCATTTGTTTCTGTTTGTTTTCTTTCCAGTGTACTATGAAATTTAAAATTAAAGTTCTATTCTGAGGGGAAAAGAGTGCAAGAGATGTTATGATTTATCTGAGCTGCTAAAGCAGAAGGGAAAAACTCAGTGAAGATATTGTTTGTCACCTGCCCTTTAAACCAGAGTATATTGCTCTGAAAGGTGTACCATATTGCCAGGAACCTTTAGTGCCGTTTGCAGTATTGCTTCAAGCTTGGTTGCTCACAATTTAATTTCTCCAATGGTTTCTACCTAAAAGCAAATTGTGTATTAGGAAATAACACTGCAATCATGGATCACAAAGAAACACTTTTCAGTGTCAGCAGTAGCATCAGTCCCAGAAGCACACGGAAGTTGTGGGTTTGTGCAGAGCTTTTGCCTGCCAGTGCACATGGAGCCAAAAGGGATCAAGCAATGTGTGTCACTGACTCATGACCGTTTTCTTGCTCCCTCCCCTGCGAGTTTTATTTTAGTGAAATATAATCCCACAGGGTTTCATTTTAGTCATTGTCACAGACAACACAGAAATAGATGGGTCGCTTTTCTTTTTTCTGTTGTCTTTTTTCTTTTTTCTTTCATTTCACCAACTGAATTTTCTGTGGACTGAACTTGTTTGTTCCCAGTCCTGATTCAGCAGAGTATTTAAACATGCATTTAATAATCAATGGATTATTAGTAGAATGTTTTGTAAACATTTTCAGGATGGAAAAATGTGTCTAGCTAAAGCTATCTCTTCCTATATTGAAGGGAAACAAATGGTAATGTAGAATCCCTTCAATTTTTTGCTGCCATTAGTTTTTCTTTATGCAGAAAGCTGGACTTTGCAGCAGCAAATCTTGTAGCATGAGGAATCAGGGATGTCTCACCCAGCTTTATAGTTTAAAATGTAGATATTTACATCTAAGCCAATTACTGTGGCTTCCTTTATAACCAAGGAAATAAGCAGTCATGGGGTGCTGCTGCAGGCCCCCTGTGTGGCTGGTGGTGAGAGGAGACCCCCTGTGCCCACGCTGGAGACCTTCACAGTGGCCATGATGGGTCCCCACAGCCTTCCTCAAGGGGAAGCCTACTTTTGCCTTAAAACTTGAAAAACCCCACGTTTTCGGCATTGAGCTCAAGTCATTGATTTCTTTCTTCAGTGAAAACATGAAGCCGGTTGCTGATAATGACAGCATTTCTTCCCTCACAATCCATTTGAAAAAGGCAAGTAGCACTACCAAACTGTTCAGTTCATGGGATTTATTTGTGTTTTCAGCTCACTATGAAGCTTCCAAGTGCCATGTAAGTGTTATTGGGACTGTGTTTTCAAGACTGTCCATCACCAGCCTTATTGCTGCATGCTCGAGCATATTGCTATCCTTTGTAAACATCCACGAAACCCATCTTGTGAGAGGGCATTATCTGTTTATTCCTGGACACCTTTAAAGGATCTGGAAATTAATTATAATGAATTCCATATATATATATATATATATGTTTCTGTGTGTGTGTGTGTGTGTCTGCGCGCGTACATGTACACATGTGCATATATGGCTTATATATATTTTGTGTATATATATCTGGAATAGTTTGGAATTATGTTGGAAATAGATGATCCAGAAAAATAGTTAATCAGGCATGAACTGTGCCTCTTCACCTTCATTTTACCTCTGATATATATATTTGCACAAGTGCCTTGTTTCCACTGTCGCTGCCTGTGTTAATGACACATTAGCCTGTTGCAACACAGATGTGGGATGGTGAAGTCATGGCACTGAGGAAGCAAGAAGGTTCCTGTCTCCCTGAATGACTGGTACATCTCTGATCATAGTGTTTCCTGGGGTATTTACTGAGCGTACATACTGGTTAGTTTAATAGCAGGAGGGTCGGAGGACAGGCAGAAAGGAAAGCCATAGCCGTAAATGAACAATCCCCCAGTAAACAAGGTCAACCCAAGCGATGCTCGAGCTCTGGGTGAGGCTGTGGCGTTGCAGCCCAAGTCCCAAGACTCATTTCTCAAAGGCTGGATGCAGCAAGCAGTTAAGTCACTTTCTGCAGACTAAGAAGCAATTGTAAAGGAGCCTGGCCTGCTTCCAGAGCATGTCAAGCCCTAAGGTAAGATGGGCAGGTCTTCAGGCTGTTTTGCATGTGTTTAAATCCCTTTCCTGGAGACTCTGTGACTGGGGATATCTTTTATTAAACCACTGTAAAAAAATTACTAGGCAACTGCCTTTTGGTCTCTGCCTTCACCCCATCTCTCCCAGAGCAAGAGGGTGCTGCATCCCCTTCTGTCATAGCCACCAGGCTGGGAGCAAGTCCTGGGGATGGCCCACAGCTCCCTCCCTGTCCCTCTCCCTCCCTTTGCCTCCTTTCTCTGTGTGTTCCCCTCCAGCAAAGAAGTGGAGCAGCATAGAGCTAGACGCTGTTATGGTGGGAGGCTTGGGGATATCAAAGGAGTGAGTGGGTGAGGTAAAGCACTGAGGACTGATGGTTGACACCCTAGGAGGGTGCAAGCCCTGGGAAAGGGGCTTGTCATCAGGTCCTTCGCCTAAATCCCCCCTCCCTTACACACCCTGCAAACCACTTTTTTGCAGGGCCAGAACTAATATGCCTTTTACCTTCAGGAGGAAAGACTCCTTGCAATCCATACAGGATCTCAATACACCAACTTTTCTAATACGATGTCTCCCTTTTAATGGAGAATTCAGCTGGGTGCAGACAACCACAAGGGACTTCAGCCATACCTGGCTCTCGTAAACATCTGTTCAGAGAAATTAGTACAGCTCCATGTCTGAGCAAGTCTATCCTGCTGAGACCTAAGAAAGAGGTTTAAAAGGAGAAGGCAGGTCTTACTAGCATAGCACAGCCCTCTACCACTATGCACTTCTGAACTACAGCCTTGTCAAGTTCCACCATGTTGGAGGAACAGCTCTGTGGCTGCACCCACTTTACAGATTCACCCCAAGTTGCAGTGGCAGAAATCTCAAAGCTAAATTATTAAGAAGAAACATTTCAAACAGGACAAGGCCTGGCCCTCCCTTTTGCCTGATGATATTTTTCACCTGTAAAAATTGCACCTCCATATTTGCAACTGCAAAACACTTCCCTGTGTACTTGCACTTCTCCCCACTCCCCTTTACCCCAGCAAATAGATGAAGGTGGCATCAGTTTTATCTGAGCTTGCTTTTCAATCCCAAGTGGAAAGAGTCCGTGCAAATTGCAAGGCTGACCTTCTGAAAATGAGGCCTTGAATTACTCCTCTCTTGTATTTAACTTCCAATTTACCATATGGTGGGAAGATAAATTAGATAGGTTAATTAGGAAGCACTGGAATTCTGTTCATCATTGTGCTATGCAATCATAGATGTATCTCGCCTTTAGGACCCTGAATATGCTGACATGTAGTCTTTTCTGCATGCCAGCCTCACGGCATCTCCATCACAATAGAGGAGCGGGAGGGGGAGATGGTTGGAGTAGCCAAGCAAATCAGGAAAAACAACCAGCTAAATTGAGTGCTTTCTAATCTAATGCATTTAAGTCATACTCAATAAAGCTTGCCAACAATCCCTGGCCTCTCTGCTGCAAAGATCACAGAGGCATCTGATTAGAATAACGTGTCTTCTAAAAATCCTCTTTTAAATAGATTTTCATTCTGGATAGGCAATGCATAATGAATCAGAATTGTCCCTTTGCAAGAGTGGGGTGAAGGGGCATTCACCAAGCCCACCCAGCCCCAGGAGTCCTACTGCTCTCTGCCTGCCGCAAGATGGAAAACCCATCATCTATGGCAAGTTTTTTCTTCCCTGACAAAAGTAAATAAATGGAACAGAATTAGCCCTGATCTGTCTTGCATTCAAGTAATTTCTTGAAACCAGTTTTGGGCTTGAAATCCAAGCCCAGTTTTAGATACCAGCAAAAGCAGTCGCACATCCGAGGGTCCCCAGGAACCTCATCCTTCAGAAAAGTATTGATTTCCACATGTGTGTTATATAACTTAGAGTAACTTGTCCCAGAGAAGGCTCTTGGGGTTTAGGAGATGAGAGTGGGCAAAGATTTGAGGAGAGATTAAGAATATGGTAAGGAAACGGATAACCATGGTGTCACATCATGGGCAGAGGAGCAGAGCAGATCTGTGACATGGGCTGTCAAGAGGAGAGAAACATAATTTTTTTTTGAAGACAATTTAAATTTTGCATCTGAATCTTAAGAAAACCAGACCAGACAAAACCTTGATTATACATTGTAAAAGAGTACAGATCGTGCAACACATGCTTTGTCTGTGGCTGTTGATTTGCCTGGAGAAGAACAACTCCACAGATTGCGTGCATCCACGGTCTATCTGTGTCTATTCCCAGGAGGAGTTTGAGATTTCCACTCACAGAATAGCTGATGTCCATGCCAGAAAACAGTACTTTCTTGGGCAGTCTTGGTCAATTGGGCAAGTGTTGGTCAAGCTTCAGCTCTGGAGATGTTCTCTAGCAGGGTCACTTGCTGCTTCCCCTCTGCCATTTTAGCAGACCACATCAGCCTGAATAATGTCACAAATGAGGTGTCCAAACTTCTTGAGGAGGGTTGTGTTTGTGTGTTGCATTTCACACATGCTGTTACAGCCAAGAAACCCCTCAGGGTCTCTCAGACTGTACCTGAGCAAAATTTTGCTTACAGCAGCTATGTTCAATGCCGCTTCCCCTATTACAGTCCAGCTTCCCCAAACTGCTGGTATCTTTGCAACCTGGGAGTATTAGCAGATGAAGATTAGCAGTGATGAAGATGTTTCTGTCTAAGACATGCCTATAGGTGTGGTGGCAGAAGGTCCAATTCACATGGGGGAAAAGGGGAGGGACAAGTGGATATTGAAGGAGGGGTCCATACTGGCCTTCACAGTGTCACCCAGCAATGGGCAGGGCAGCAATGCTGAATACAGCAAAGCTCAGGGCCCCTTCCTACCATGTCCTCCTCAGAGGTCACTCTTGCCCAGTCAGAGCTCTGGCTCTGGCCTGGTGGGATGGGATAATCTCCTTTTTCTAATCTGACTGCACCTGTGACAGCTGGGGACGTGGGAGGTGATCAAAGCTGCATGTCCCTCTATTCCTTGCCCAACACCCACACCACCGGAAAATCCAGTTGAAGATGAAAGCCTAAGATAGCTGAGAATTTGTACAGTCAAGACAGACTTGCTGTATGCCGATGCATGGGGAGAGCCTGTAATATCAGCCATATTCTTCAGTCGTATCTACAGTCCCCACGACCTCACATTTGCTTTGGAAAATCAGACAGGAATGAGGACATGGCTTGTGATATTCAATACCTGGAGAACCTCTGAGCTGTCTTGGACTTGCAAACACATTTAAATTCAGCGGTAAACCGTTCTTGAAACGTCATGCCAGACTCTGCTTTTATTTGTTCCAGTAAAAAGGTTTCAATGCAGCATTAATACATACTGGTTTTACTGGGAATTAGACTGTCAGCTTTAGCATGACATATGGCATTTTGTTGTACCAACTTAGATATTTACAGGCATGCAATTTTACGCCTAAGGCTAGCTTCTGCCAAGCAGTAAGGGTTTGTACATATGGTGCAGATTTCCTAAAAACAAGGAGCTTAGGTGGAATAGCAGAGCATTGGAAGGTTGTATTCAAGTCTGATAGTACCTTGAAGATTTGTAATTTCTCCTTGCTTGTTCCATCTTGGAGGCGTACAGCAGTGCACTACCTCTAATCATTCCCTACAGTGTGTCCCATAGAAAATAGCTTTTCCATTCTCTTTATGGAATTAAATTAGCACTGTTACAATTCCTCCTTCAGGATGTTAAAGAAGACATAAGGAACCTGTTTCTGATCTCCAGCTGACAGAGACACACAGTTTTATACTTCCAGTGTAAGTGAAATCTGCTCCAATCCCCTACCTGCTTCTTTGTTGAGTGCTCTGTTGCAGTGCCCATGAAATCTCTGATTATTTAAAATAGTTAAAAATAGCTATGGGTTAAGAGCACTTGAACCTTTTTGTACTCTTCAAAGAGTAATTTAGAAAACCTAACAGGGTTCATCATTCTGTTCCTGATCAGTATAATCTTTTAAGTCGTCGGCTGTGGAGTGCCAGCTAGACCAAGGGAAGATGACTACTCACAAGTAAGCTGATGAAATAAAAAGATAGTAATCAAAAGGTTTGGACATCATTCAGTAATGTTTTGTATTTTAAGTGAATTAATGAGCTATAATTATTAGCGATCTCAGAGATGGTGATCAGAAAAAGTATTTTGCATAATGCAAAGAGTACAACACAAATAGAAGCACTGTCTGTCTCAAACAATCAGACAAGGTCCCTTTTGTTATAATTAAATGTTATCACCTTCCTTGTTTCTTAAAATGTGCTTCACACTTTGTACTTTGAAGTCCTCATGCCACCACCCCGTCACTATTTATGGTACAGTCACATCTGCCATAGCAATGGAGGTTTTGAAAAATGTTTTACCTGACTTTTAACAGATGGATGTTAATGGGATATTTATTTACAGAATAAAATTAAATCGAAGCTGAATCTTAATGCACAATTTACATAATCAGCTTTGTTCTGATCTGGTGAGCTGTTTTTCCCAGCACTTGGGACCCTTCAGTCACAGCTGCATCAAAGAAACAGCCACTGAGAATGGAGATTAAACAATTTCCTAAAGCTAAAAGTCTTGATGAGAATCTATTATTCCATATTAGAATTCCATAGTTTCTCCAGACACTGCCGTAAGATCAAAGATTTATGTTAGAGCTTTGGCATAGTACATGATCAAAAGGAAGATGTTCAATTTGCATTTAGAAAACATTTCTGTCAATTATATTTTTCTGAAAATTTGAAAGTTCTGCAATTTTACCTTTTGCACCCAAAACAACAGAAAAACCCTATTAACCCAGAGGCATAGAAATGCTGAAAAGGTACCATGTATATATTTACAATGAGTTTGGTGTAATTTAGTTGAGCTATTTGTGCGATCTATTATCCTCCATCCTGCAGACACTCAGCCTAGCTGGAATTTTGCCATGGGCTTCAAGGAGCGCAGGACAGAACTCTCAGATGCAATGCTGAAAACCTCTTTGCTGGCTAAATGTCTAACTCTGAGGCTGGGTGAATGGCTGTGAGCCTCCGGGATCAGGCTGGGGACCTGATGTTGGGTTCAGGAAACGAGCTTTTTGCCTACAAGGAGAGTGAGACAAGCGACCTCTACCAAGTCACTTACGGCTCCCCCACCTCCCTTTCCTTTGGTATCCTTTGGGGTGCTGCCTGGGCAAGTGCATTAAGGGATGTGTGATCATTGCTCAGGCCTGGGCTCTTCCCACCTAAACTTGGTCGCTCCAGGCTTTCTGGAGCCCACAGCAAAAGACCTGCACCCCTGGACGAGGCCTCTCTGGCAAGCCTGCCTTTCTCCATCAGTTGCAGAAGCCACCTTAGCTGGCCATATGTCTCAATTATTTGCTTTCATTTAAGTCCCTCCACCTAGGTAGGATGAATACCACTTTGGATAATGTGGTAGTGTTTTAAAGCTGTCTGCTTTAAAACCAGCCAACAGCCTCTGTAGGAAACAATTTCTTCATACACCTTATCTGAAGAGTTGCTCCCCCCCACTTCTTTGCACCTCACTGCATGAATATTGTGAGCAGCCTGCTTTCAAATTTGAATGTCAAAATAAGAAGGTGACTAGTCCTGTTTCAGCACAAAGGTCGAGTGAATAACTTCTACCATATCCTGTATTTAAAAGTACACTTATGGCTAATTCTGTGCTGAACTGGGACCGACACGAACGACAGAGCTCAGAGGGTTGTGATCGATGGGGCAGAGTCTGGCTGGAGGCCCGTAACTAGCGGTGTTCCCCAGGGGCCTGTGCTGGGTCCAGTCCTGTTCAATATATTCATCAATGACCTGCATGAAGGGACAGGGTGTACCCTCAGCAAGTTCGCTGATGATACCACGCCGGGAGGAGTCGCTGATATGCTGGAAGGCTGTGCTGCCATCCAGCGAGACCTGGACAGGCTGGAGAGCTGGGCCAAGGGGTCTTCATGAAATTCAGCAAGAGCAAGCGTAAGGTCTTGCACCTGGGGAGGAACAACCCCATGCACCAGTACAGGTTGGGGGCTGACCTGCTGGAAAGGGGCTCTGCTGAGAAGGACCTGGGAGTGCTGGTGGAAGCAGGCTGATCATGAGCCAGCACTGTGTCCTTGTGGCCAAGGCGGCCAGTGGTATCCTGGGGTGCATTAAATGGAGTGTGGCCAGCAGGACGAGGGAGGTTATCCTCCCCCTCTACTCTGCCATAGTGAGGCCACATCTGGAGTTCTGCATCCAGTTCTGGGCTCCCCAGTTCAAGAAGGACAGAAAACTGCTTGAGCAAGTCCAGCGGAGAGCAACGGAGATGATCAGGGGACTGGAGCATCTCTCTTATGAGGAAAGGCTGAGACACCTGGGTTTGTTCAGCCTGGAGAAAAGGCTGAGGGGGATCTTACCAATGCTTATAAATGTCTGAAGGGCAGGTGACAAGAGGATGGGGCTGGACTCTTTCCAGTGGTGCCCAACAACAGGACAAGGGGCAATGGGCACAAGTTGGAACAGAGGAAGTTCCAGCTAAACATGAGAAAAAACTTCTTTACTTGGAGGGTGACAGAGCACTGGAACAGGCTGCCCACAGAGGTTGTGGAGTCTCCTTCTCTGGAACTATTCAAAACTAACCTGGATGCGGTCCTGTGCCCCCTGCTGTAGGTGTACCTGCTCAAGCTGGGGGGTTGGACAAGATGATCTCCGCAGGTCCCTTCCAACCCCTACCATTCTGTGATTCTGTGATTCTGTGACACCGGGAAGACCAGACTGTGCTGCTGAGAACCCCAACAAACAGCCTGCACCACCATGGAGGGCATGGGTTTTGGCCACTGCCACGTCCCCAACGTCATGAAATCACAAGCAGACTCTGGGAAAACTGTTTTCAGCAGTTAACAGTAGTGAGCCGGTGCTCAAGGAACCTCAAAACACTTTGAAAAAAATCCTAAATTACAGTTTAGGGACGGGAGGATGTGGCTGCTAAGACAAATGCAAAAGGCCAGTGTGGGTGTTATATGAAGACAGTACAAAACCAGCTGTATTAGACTGCCTAATAAGAAATGAGAACAGGAAAGTCAGCATTTGCACACAGCCCAGCTACAGGCAATAATCCAATTTACAGGGAAGCAAGAGGCTGATGGCAACCTTGCCAAAAACCTAGCTTTCCAAAAATAGTACTGACAAATGAGTAGTGCAAAAATAAGGAGCTAATCAGCAACAATAAGGAGAGAGACAGAAAGTTTGTCTCTCTGCAAAAGGTAAATTATGCACTATAAGAATGACATCCATCTATTTCAAACCAGAATAGCTATCGGTTTCCAGGGACTTGTAAATCAGTGAGCAGGCCAGGAAAAAAAGTTAAGCTTACCCCATTTTTTCCCAAACCTGCCTGAATGTTATGATAATTAACAAGTTGTTCCTGTAAATACCTACTGCTTCATTTTTCCTACATTCGTACTTCAAATAGGCTGCAAAAGCTGTGAGCCCAGCCCTTCTTACCAGCACCCACTCTGGATGGAGACCTGTAGGATACTGGGATGGCCCCCACTGAAGTGGTTAATGCCACTCACTGGGACCATGGAGCAAAGCAGAGAATGGGCAGTGCTTAGGACTGTCCCCGTGTAGTCCTGTGGCACTCTGCAGGCAACTCAGTCAAATTTCACCATCTGTGTCCTCAACATAGAGTAACAGATTGAGCAATGCTTATGTAGACTAAGCAATACTTGTGATCGTCTGCCTTTCTCCCATCACCCAAAAGTGATCCTCCACTGTTGTCACCAACTCTGTCTGGTTTGTAACCAAATAAGCACAGACTGGAGATTTGGTACCTTTTGGGATTATGAGAGTTTGTTTATCACACAGTCCTCTGCAAGATTAAGCTCTGGGCAGTCATTATGGACGTTGTTATCTCAGCACGTGACAGACTTGAGAAACCTTTAAGGCATGAGTCAATTCAACTTCTCTGTGAGAGATGCCAAAAAACATACACCAGGTATAGACTTTTTACAACCAGGAAGATCAAAGACCCAAAGCAGCAATCAAAGCACGAAGGGCTTACAAAACCTAATTCACTCCAGGAACATCGTTAGCATTCAGGAGAAGTAGTGTATTCCCCTGAGGATCCTACATGTGTTCCTGACAGTTAAGCTCTGCCCAAACTAACTCAATTTGATTCACAAAGTAATAATTTCCCCACAAAATGAAGAGATCTGAGTCAGCTGCTTAATTAGGGCATCTCACAGAAAGCAAAGCCAGGGACTGGGACTGGCAGCACATGCTCCCAAGCTTTTGCCACTTCACCACCTGGTGAAGCACCTCCTCCACTCGGGACTGCCAAGCTCCTCACTCAGAGAGCAGGATATGTCCCCTCTACCTCAGAGAGCTCCAAACTGAACTTCTATGTTGGAGCTAATTGCCCCAAAACCAATTATAGAGGCAACAGAGAGAAGCAAGTGACTCCAGCTGGTGACTCAGACCATCCTAGAGCAGATGTCCAAGAAAGGCCAGATAAATCACAGCCTGAGGGTGTCCATTTCTTCCTACAAGCTAGAAAGGAAGCCCAAGGTGACTAGCTGAGATCTGGATGTCCTTTCCTGGACACCTGACATTAGCGCTGGAAAGCTGCACGTCTGTGTGTCTTTCCTGCCCAGGTACAGGGACATGGCAGAAGTCAGTGCCCTGACCACTGGCAAAGGAGTGTTTTATTTCTTCTAACAGGACACAAATTGCTTTGTTAAAATACAAACACACGATCAAAGCTTGTCACTACCACTACTCCCCTTCAGAGCTCAGCATTAAGGTGTCCATAGACTCCCTCCTGCCTCTTAACGTATATTACATTAAAACACAGTGAGGAAGACAGCTAGGAGAAAAGGAGTGTGTCTGAAGGCACAGAAGCATGAACATGTTCCCCAGCATGGGGCTGAGGTATTTATCTATATATAGTTGTAATCCTGTCATTAAGCAGGAGCAACTTGCTGTCTGCACATCCATCTATTAATGGCCATTGCTCCAGGGCCTCTTCTTCCCACCTCGTCCTTACACACACAGCCCTCCCTCCCCCTGCATCACTGAGAGCCAGCCCTTTTTCTTCAACCATGAGAAAAGATTTGCCTCAGCACCTTGAAGCTCTAACAGCAGAAGAAATTGCCACTTACTTTAAGCCTCTGAAGTAAACAGTCATCGCTGGTATTTGGCCTGATGTTGTAAATATAAGGTGAAAGATAATTCATCCTTTAGGTAATTTGGTGCCAAACGACTTAGAGACCCGTAAAATAGAGTGACAAGCTGCTTCTTGGGTCCTGTTGCAAAGAGGTAAACCTCACCCTAACCTTCCCTTTGCTTTACAATAATGCTCCTGCAATTGCTCTGCGGAAGTCTCATTGTGCCTGTCTTGTTATATTACTTAAAGACTCTCCCATATTCTGCCTGAAAGATTGTGACAAATTGCACTGCATCAGGGATGTCCAAGACAGAGAGGAAAATGCATTTCCAGACACTCTGGCTACACAATTGAGACCAGACTTTTAAACATGATCATATCAACAGGCTCTCCATCTTTTGTGTCAGCGGGTCACTTGAGACTGGCGTGTCCTTTCATAGTGTGAGCAGATAAGCATCCCAGTACCAGCTTAAGCCATGGAACAGCCACCAAAATGCTGCATTTGGCAACCTACTTGCTTGCAACGGAGCAACTGAAAACCTGCCTTATCTGACTGTTCAAGAAATCAAGAGGGACCTCACTGCTTTGTGTGGGAGATGTGGCCCTGCTGCCTGCTCCAGTCACTCCTGTGGCCCCACCGTGATGTCTCCCTGGGAGGAGGGATCCTCCTTAATTCATCAGCACTTTGTAGCAGAGGTCTGTGAGTATGCCCTTGGACTATGAACTGGGACCGACGTTTCTCACTGTAGCTTTCTTGTCCACCCCTCCCAGGCTGCAATTGCATGCGACAGTTTAGCTACGGTACGGAGACAGGCAGTTGTCCCCAGAAGTAGTGACCCCACAGCCTGAGCACCCACATGAGTGTGACAACTCTTTCCTTTCTCTCCCCCTCCATCACAAGAGAGGACACACCCCTGACCTCCCTTCATTTTCTCTGGGGATATATCCCTGAGTCAGGGCCCGAATTTTTGAGCTGTCAGTCAATGGGCCAGTTCTGCAGAAAGCAGTTTGATGGCGAACTGCAGGTGTCTAATCAGCTGGTCCATATTTAAGATTGTATGGTGGCTGCTAAGCTGTGCAAGACACAAAAGCAAAGCTGAAGAAAGCACATGGCAAGGGGACTGCTGAGTTGATATCAGTTATCAACGGTTTAAAACAAAGGAGGGAAATCATCAGACATTCAAACAAAAAGGCGCTGGAAGGACAAGATGTAAAAATCCTAAGAGAAGCAGCAGCAGGAACAAGGCACAAAGAAGGTCAGCTCTTCCCCACCTGCCTGCAGTGGTCTGTCCGACGAGGACCCAATGGGTGATGGAGCAGGGCTTGTGAGGGTATCGGGTCAGCCTTGCAGCTTGCTTACCCCAGCCCAGTCCTCACTATGTGACAGTAAGTTATTGCGGTACGTGTGATCCTGCTTTCAAGGCTCCAAGTCCAATGGAAGATTTCAGAAAGAGAGCTCAGACTCACTAAGCTGCCCAGGAGCTTCTGATGCACAGGGGCAGGGTACTGCCCTTTCCCTTGCCCTGTGATACCATCAGAAATATCAATGATCCTCCAGGCTAGAGAGCTGTTAGCTGCATAAATGTGGTTGTTTGCAGACAAAGACATGCTTAATTCCTGGCCACAAAGAAGAGCTGGTCCAAAAAGACCACCAAAGTGGAAAGGAAAGGAATTTTCCTTTTAGCAATGAGCTATAAATAAGTCACTAAGCAGTCTTTCCTATACAGACTGCGTCCTAAAAGTGCTATTTGTCAGCAAATAATAATCTCACTTGAAATCAGTAGGATTATTCAAGTGTACCAAAACAATGCCATTTGAGAAGAATTAAGCTTAATTAAGGTACAAAATGATGAAGGTAATTTACAAATAACCAAGGCGGAAGAGGACGTGCTGTTCTGGTGGGCGATGTTTGCATCATGGTCCTGTTATACTCTGAGGCAGGAGATGGATTCTTTTCTGAGGAAGAGCTTTAAACAAGGCAAACAAACAATTTAAGTGGGAATGTGGGACTGGGAAAAGGAAACAGCAGGAATATATATATATATATATATATATGGCACATACAGTGTGTTTTTCTATGTCCCATTGTCTTTCATGGGTCTCTCTCCTCTGGGAGGCTACATTTTCCATGATCCACTGCTTATCCTAGATGAAAGAGGGAAGGCTGGTGCATGGCAGAAGACACAGTTCAGCTATTGAACTTGGCCAGCCATAAGAAAGAAAGGGACCATTGGGGATCTAAATTCAGGTCCCAGTTGGGATCCTCATTTTCAGGAATTGCCCGTCCCTCTGAAAAGTATGGCCAACATAAGTGTCAAATTGAGTGTGAAAGGCATGAATTATCTTTTGAAAATCTAGGTCTTATTATCAGAAACTTTGGAAAAACATGTTTTCCTGACAATAAGCAAATTCATGACAGTCACCCACACTGTGTAATCAGAAAGTGAAACACATCTAAGTAATATAAGAACATTTCAGAATAACACAATGTCCCCCAGACGTCTTCAGGCTCGACTGGGATTTTATTAGGTTCCCTGAAACAAAGAGAGAAGCTTTCCAGGAAATTGAACTAGCAGGTCATAGCACGAAGCTTCACATCTCTCCAAGCTGATGCGCAGTTGCCAGCTTCTGTCCTGCTTCGTCATACACTGGGGAAGTGATGGCAATGAGCTCCTTCTCCAACATTTCCATTTGAGCTGTAATGTCTGACACAGTATTTTTCACAGCATTCAGCTGCAGCTTCAATTTATTGTAATCTTCTTGGAAGGTTCTGTTAATGTCATAGAGAATGTGACAGCCCTGTTTCTCCCCAAGGAGATGATTCTTTTTCAGGAAGATGTGGAGGAGTTCGTATAAGTTCTGGAGAGCCTGGAGGATTTTATACTCACCCTGCGTGCTTGGGGCACTCTCAATCTCATTCTGGGTTGGAGTGGTGCTTTTCTTTTCAGCTTCATGTTCCTGCTGGGGAGCTGGGCCAGGGTTTCCTTCTTCCACAGCTGTGATGGCATCCATGTCCGTCTGATCTGAGCTGGCATCTGTGCTTTCTTCATGGACTATGATGGCTTTTTGGCCTTTCCAGATGATAGGGACTGTTTTATTTTCCTGCTGGAAATCCTCTAAGGCTCTATTATTTTCCTGGACTGCCTGGAGAACTTTGTTGCCTGGGCTGACCTGAAAGCCTATCTTCCTCTCTTGGAAGAATGGGAATGGCTTATTTTCCTTCTGGAGTCTTTGCTGAATGGCATCAGTGTAAATAACCTGGACAGCTTTGTTTTGTGACTGGAGACATTGTAGGCCCTTGTTTTCTTCCCAGAGCATCCTGTTTTCCATCCGGAGGACTTGGTTTTCCTCCCAGAGTGTTCTGTTCTCCTCCCAGATGCTCCACTCACTCTGTGCCTCCTTGCCAAGGAGTTTCCGGCGGGAAGCAAAGGGTGGCTGGCAGTAGATCTCATTCACCCATTTACCATCAATAAAGACAAACATTTCATCCCTCTGTTTCATCCGTGGGGCAATATATTCTATCTCAGGCTCTGTACACTGCATGCTCTGATTCGTCAGATCAAAAGCAGACATGACCTTTCTTTAGTAAATTGAGGAGGACTGTGTGAAAAGACTTCTTCCAGGACTTCTGCAAGAGGCCACTGTCTGCTGGCAAGAGGTAGGTGACACAGCAGGTCTGGAGAAGCTTGATTAGGACTGAAAGAACAGGGAACACAAATGCACAGAGTTACTGCCAAAATTCAAGGTCAGAATTAAAGTATATTGGATGACAGGAACAAGCAAATAAGTCAGTTCCCACAGTCGACCACGTTGCCCCTTTGACTCTGAAAGGTAAGGAATACACCAGAAACATAGTTTACAGAAGCTGAGAAAATTGGCATTGGTAGATAAAGCAGCTCTATGGCAGCACCACAAGCTTTGGTATAAAAACCTGGACTCTCCTTTTATCTCTCTGCCTCATTTTTAAAGATATGTAAGGGAGTAGAATGTAAGAATACCTTGTAGCTCAGAATGACTGACAGACAAATGAATTAAACATTGTTATGGGACTGAAACCAACTTTTCAAAATAGAACATTTTTAAAGGATCACAGTGAAAAACTGGCCTTGAGAGCAGCTTTTTCTTGTTGATGCTCAGTAGCCTGTGTTAACAGCACACCACAAAAATGCAGTGGCAGTTGTGCTTTTTGATCTTAAAATCCACAGAACTGTGAACAGGAAGAGCAGTGAGGGATACCATATGCACAAATAATTAAAACTCCAAACCACAGCCCTGGGACATCAGGATCAGGAGAGCTCTGCTGCTCTTTGCATGTTTTTCTGACAAGTTCCCATCACCGTGGTCCAAAAATTGTCACAACCCATAGATAAATTTCCATCTTTCCTTCTCATTTCTCCCGTCATTCTTTTCTTAATATCCTCTGACAGCTCCATTATTTTCCTTGCTTTCTAGTCTTGCAATAGTGATTGCTCATCTCTTTCCTATAGTCAGTCTGCCTCTTTTTCACATCATGAGAAAACCCATCTCTTTAAAATCCATACTGCAGGGCCGTACCTCCAATGCTTCTCATTTCAGTCACAGAAACCTCAAGATTTTCTGCTCAACACTCTTCCTTCTACCCGAAATGCTGCAGCTTAAATCACCTTCTAGTCATGATTAAACCTGGCCAAATGAAGGATTTCAGTCTTTTTACATAAAAAAAAAGTTTTGTTCCAAAGAAAATCTTATTTTCTGCAGTTTTTAGCAAAATTAAATTTGTGTGATTTTCCTATGAAGTCACTTGAACTGAGGTTGAACTAGTTTTTATAATCAAATTGCCGGAATTCTTAGTGTTTCTGTGCAGTGTTTCTAACAGCTTGAATATGTCTTTTCCTAGTTAAAAAAAAAAAAAAAAAAGAAGTTGGCTGTCAAATTCCACCCAGGTCTACCCCTCTCCCCCGCTGAGCTCCCCCAGCTGCTCTCCTGTCCCTTGGGAAAGCCAGTTCTGCCTTTCTGTTGGTGAGGAGAGTCTCACCGTCATGAATTTTGTCCTTGTGTCTCTGCCCCAAGCATTAGGCATAGGGTGGCAATCACACACAAGCTGCTCACACCCTCCAGCTCTGCCACCACATTGTGCACCTCCTGTCATATTTTTGCCCTCTCTTTTCCAAAACCTGCTGCTATCCCCTTTCCCTGCCATCTCCACCATGCAGTACTGCATCTCCGGGCGCCTCCAGTTTACTTCTGAGAGGCAATATCCATAGATGCTTCCTTCACCCCCTTCCCAAGCTTGTCCAAAAGCTCAGAGAATTATTGGTTGAATTTAAAATCCAAAATCCCTTAATGCAGGAGAGGGCAATTGCAATATAGGTCTGCTTGCAGTAACGCTTGATTTTATTGCAATAGGGTCCCTGTCTGACTTTCACGGTTGTCTTCCACATCACCAGCTGGTTTATCTCACATCAGCCTTGTGTTTTCATAATATTGTTCCTCTGCTAAAAGGGATTTCCCCCAAAACTCCCAGTTCTGGAGGTTTTTGTTTCCACTTATGCCATGTTCAGAGCCGTGTATCACTCCCTCCCTCGTCCCCTCTCCCCCACAGCCTTTCTGACCCGTCCTGCTCCCTCGGGATGTCCAGTCGCATTGTTTCCAACCCCAAGATGGGGAGGTAAATCAGCCATGGGGGGGAACAGACCCCTAAATGTCCAGATGAGAAGCAAAAAACATCCAGCATCATAAGCCCAGACCCATCTGCCCCTGCGTATCATGGGCAAGCAGCTAGAGTTGTTAAAGTCACTTATATTTAAAGTGTTTAGATGGCATGTTTTCAGGATAAACAGAAATGTATAATATATACAGCATTGAAGGACGTTATCTTGGGGACAATTAAACTTGACAGCGGCTCTGTCAGCTCTTTTGCACTGCAGGGGAGACATCAACCCAGGCTTCAGAGAGAAGCTTTAAGTTCTCCCACCTCCCCTATCATTTTCCCTCCATCTCTGAACTCAATAATCCCAGGAAATGCAGGGCAGCTGGGGTGGGCAGGCAGGGTAGCCAGCTAGGGGGAAGCCGCATGAAATCAAGCCAGGTTGGGTAATTCGGCAGAGCTAAATGACACCCCGGCATGTGCTCACCTGCTCGCTGGGGCCGGTGGTCTTGCCTCTCCCTGCACCCCTGCCGAGCAGCCCCGTCTGAGGTCCTGCTGCTGCCTCGGTGTCCGGGGGCACCGGGGACAGAAGGGACCGACTGTGATGCGAGCGCTGGGGGAACCTCACCCCAGAGCCAGCCTCCCGCCCCCCCCAGGGGGCTGGGAACTCCTGCACACCCTCCTCGCACAACCCGCTTCTGCACTCCTTCCCCGCTGGCCTCCAAAGTTTGTCTTTGATTTTTCCCAGCATTGCGCTTTTGGGTTATTTCTCATGGAAATGACCTTCCTGGTAGCTCAGCTCTCATGCCCTTTCCTGATCCCAGACTTCCCGATCTGCCTTTGATGCTCATAACTGGAAGCAGTTTGGGTGGATTCTTTCTTTATCACACCCTCTTAAAACAAATTTTGTTTTTATTCCAAATCTTCAAATTACGTTTGTGGCTGAACTGATATTGATACATCAAAAAATCACTTCCTTGTATGCACTGTGAGACCTGAAGTTATTTTCCAAAGACAACATGGGTTTGGAGTTTTTCTCTGACTATAAGTTTAAAAGCAGACTATCACTGAACCCTATTAAGAAGAAAATAGAATATGCAGGGCATTCATGCATTGCAAGTTTAGGTATTATTTGTAGCAGCTATTCCCTCTTCCATGTCTTTACATTTCTAATGATCTCATTCTCTTTCTTATTTGCTACATCTTTCAGATGTGGAAATATTTTTTTCTAATCAGCGTTCTTGAATAATAAATACAGCAGTTAATTTCTTTTCCAGTGAAAATTACCAACTTTATATCAGCCTCAAGGTGACTGTTACTGCTTTAGGAAGTTGGAGGTACAGTTCAGCTTTGGTGTTATACAAAGATGATAAACTCAGGTATAAAATTCTTCTCTGTAATTTCTCCCTTGCTTGTATTTAATCTTAAGCAACAAAAAAACATTACAGGTTACTATGGCAACTCCCCAGGGAGCATTCTCCTTTATTTGAGCTCCCGGATCCTGCACAGGAAAGCAGGAAAATGTCCTCAAAAGAGAAAGGAAAAGATTTTATCATGGGGCACTTGTGCTTGGCCTGCCATCAGATGGGAATTTAAGGGTGCTACCCAGGTGCTGCCAGTTTTCCAGAGAAGTGACTGAAATGGCCGCTCTGAACTTTTGAAGGACTGAGGCTGCGGACCACTGAAACAGACATTTGATGAACATTATAAGGTCTAAGTGCCAACTGGAAACTGAGTTAATAGAGACAAGTGCAGCATCAGATTGATCAACAGACAAAGCCTGCTTAATGCAGAACCGTTGAGAACTAAATCAACAGTGTACTTTTGCCTTTTCTTACGCAATATTTTCCTCAAAGTTGCATAAAGTTCTTCTGCCGAGTTATTTATTTGCTGAAAATTATGACTTCAAATTCCAAGATACTTGGATCAAATTTAGTGAATATCATCAGATGCGTGTATGTGTACGTCAGAATTGGAAATGCTGCAACAGCTCACTGCAGAATTTTTTATAGCAGCTACACTGATTTCTGAGCTGGACTCTCAAAAGGACTGAGATGTCATTCACAAGATTACAAAGGCAGAAATAATGCTGAGTCTGTTCCCTTCCCTGCCAAGAGACAAGTAACCCCGGCTCTGCAAGAAGGGTTCGAACTAACTTCCCTGTTGAGTGCTTTGTCCACAGCTTCAGCTACTCAATTTCTCCAGGTGAAGCTGTTTCACTATATACATAATTAAATATTAATTGGAACCAAAGCCCTATTCCCCAACCTACCTGCATACCTTACACCAGGCTGTTCAGCTGACCTTGCTGTCCTTCTTCTTGGAGATTATCTGGTTCTGGAAAGGATCCAGTGGGAGAGAGTGGGTTATCCCACACACACTCTCATATAATATTCTTCGATCCGGAAACCCAGCTCCATGCTGGGCTGCAAGAGGTCACCACCCAGTGGTGGGTTGGAAGCAGGAGTGAGAGCAAGGTCTGAACTGCTGCCATGAAGATCTTGCAGGAAGGATCCTGGAGATCCCATCCCAGCCTCCTTCCCATTGGGAATAGAGGCATGTACCTACAGTAAAGTTCAGCCCTTTTCTTCCTTTGCTTTTGGGTTTAGAAGACCTGTTAAAGTGCCTGCAATCAAAATAATCTGGTGGTTTTTTTAGTAAAAGCATAATGTTTCTTTGAATTTAGAGCATCTTCTCTCTTCTTCTCTTTTTCTAAGTGTTTTGTATTCCCAAATCTTTATTTCATAAAACCAAAGGCATCCACTGCCACTTTCTACAACCGCAAACAGAGTTGTGCTGCTGAAACGCCAGCCTCTGTTCATGTCAGCGCAGGCTGGTCTCACCACACACTCATCCACTGATCTCCAGGGCATTAAGCCTGGATGCAAATCCCACTAAGTCACTAAAAAGATTCTTGCGTATTTGAGTGATCTTGAATCATCTCCTCTCCTCAATAACTGGAGAGGGAGTAAAATCATATTTTCTCAGTTTTCGAGGCAGTGAGGTGTCTTGAGGGAGAGGTGGTGATACCTCAGCATTGTATTCTGCCCAGGAAGAGATGAGTGCGCTTGGTCAGCAGTGTGAAAAGCAGTAATGAAAGCCTCCAGAGCAGTTTTCTTCAGACAGATAAACGGCTTGAGGGACACACCCATGTCAGTATCTATTCAGACTAATTGTCCTTCCAGGGACAGCATCACAGTGCTGCTGCCAGTGCGCCTCGGTGTAACCCTCATGCTTGCAATGCTGTGCAAAATGCCAGACTCTGCATGCTCATGTCAATGGATGGTTGGGTCAGCTGAGAGCTGCAACGAGAGGTGGAAATATCTATTTCTATGCCTTGCCTCTGATTCTAATTTCATTTTAGACATTGGGAAGTCATCTGTCATTCCATAGCCCCATTTCCTTGGGTTCTCAGTGAGTTTGGGATATTGACTTTCTGACCCAAGCTGTCAAGATAAATTAATTCTTACTTGTGAATTGCTTTGAACATGAAGAGCACTACAGTAAAGAAGCCCTACGCACCACTCTTATTTATCCCAACAATTGTAATACACACAGTGCTTACAAGCTGAAGCAAAACATTTGACTTTTGTTAGTGACATCTTACAGAGATGTCAGGCTTTGTGTTGTTCCACCTTAGATCTCATTCCCACCTTGCTTTCCTTCTACTTCAGCTATGAATAAATTAAAAAACATATCAAAACCATGTGCAGTCTCTTGGTCAACTCTAAGCCATTGCCTGTCAATGTTGTTCCTTTGTGTTGTGTCTCTCTAATATACTGCTTGTGAGACTTGCCAACAAAATACTCATAGCCCAATTACCGTATCACTCTCCTACTTCTGTTTGACCAAACTTTACAGAGCAGTCTGTGTTGCTGAAAAACCCCACTAATTGTTTATTGCTAAGTAAGTACTAGCAGCAATAATCATAGGGGCACTTGTTTTTGTTGTGAAGGCGAAGAAACGTTCTCCGTGGGCCATGGAGGGGCAGAGCTGACATTGAGCCCAGAGGAGCTCTTTGGCCTTCCCCTCCACTGGGACAAACCAGACAGGTATGGTCACCTCAACATGCCATGTGTGACGGTGGGGTATCCCGCATGGACTCCAGGCGCCACTCGGAGAGGCAGGCCTGCCACCAGGCTGTGCCAAACCTGCTGACCCCAAACAGCAGTAGGCACCAGACTTGAGCCCTTGGAGGCTCATCAGCCAAGTGATGCTCCAGACCTCATTACTGCACTGATTAGGTCTCTGCTGACTGCAGGAGACCTTAAATGCTTCACTGTCCTGTAGGCACGTGTAGACATCTCAAAGTAGGTGTCTACGGTTTGGAGATGAATCCTCCCTGGCCTGTAGTGTTGATGGACACAGCGTGGCACCTCGTAAAGACATAGCTGTCTCTCCCAGCACTGACTGCAGAGGAGTCTGCAGTGGTTAACGTCCTCAATTAGGCGGTTGAAGCGGAGCCTCACACCCTAGCAGAGTGCTCCAGCTCAGCCTGGCTCGCACATGTACCCTGCAAGGGAAGGTGCTGCCAAGCCAATGACTGCCTCATGGCCTGGGACACCTAAATGGGGTCAGCCTGGCAGAACTGAGAGATTTGTGTTAAAAATAAGCACCCAGGAGTTACAAAAAGCCATGTGCAAAATCCCTGTCCGTCATGGGCATCAAGCAAGAGACTGCAAAAGATGTGGGGATGGGGGGATCATCATGTGCAAGGGCAGGAGCTGAGAGTCTTGATGGGCAGGGCAGACCACAAGAGCACAGACTCGAGCTGCAATGTCCTGCAAATGGGGGTGTGAGGTTTGGGAGTCGAGGGTGTTTCATCTCATTTTGAACGCAGCAGATCCTCCACATGACAAGAAGTCTCTCTGGGTGAAAGGAGAAGTCAATGGCTCCATTCCTGATTGACAGGAAGAAAACTGAGAGTTCAGGCTTATTAAGCAATCTCTAATAGTGATTTATGGGGTCCTGTACATTTTAATCTAACAAAAAAAAAATCATCTAATTAGCTGTGTGTAATCCTGTATATTAACTGTCTATTAGCCACATCTTAATTGTAATGGAATGCTTATCAAATAACATGTGATGGCCACGTAGCACCAATTTAAGTCATTATCACACTAGCTCTTGCTTTAATAAGGATCTGTTTAACTGAAATCTAACCATTTCATTTTACTTTAAAAGCTGTAAAGAAGACGATTCTAAGATCTTAAACAATTAGTATCCCATTAGGATTTACTAGACAGTGTACTATAAACAATACTACATGAAGTATCATGAAAGCAATGTAAAAAAATCCATTCAGATGCTAACCCAGATGATTAAATGGCAGAGCAAGGTGGAAACCTACCAGGGAAGAAAGACGTCTCTCATTTAGAAATGAAATGAAATGAAAACTGGCGAGCTCAGGTATTTCCTGTGTCTTGACTGTTTGACTTTACAGCCTTAATGTTCAATTGACATGTGTTTCTGTGTGTGCATTTTCTGAAATTTTTAAAGAGATGAACTAAGAAAATTTGATTATATACAACCACATTGATCTCTACACACACAAGTCATCAGCTGGACTGGTAACATCTCCACAATTTGAATTGAACAGGGTGTATTTGCACTAGCAATAATAACAAGTTATAATTTTATACACAAAGCTATAGGGAGACACATATGCCGCAAGGACATAGCTGTAGTGTCAATGGGTTTCACAGGTCTGTGCTGACTACCAAGGAACCTGGAGACCCCAAAACACTAGGTTTGGATCTGTGGGATGGACAGGGTTTTCTGGTAGGTCTTCACCACAGCCCAGCTCCATGAGCTATTCTGCACCTCTTCTTCTTTGTCTTCCCCAGTCACTGCTGCTCCTGGTTTCTTTCTCCTATTCCTATAGCTCACAAAATAGTGCTGCATCCTAGAGATGCCATTTCCAAAAAGGATGAATGTGTAGGTTCCCACTCTACTTCCTATGATTTCAGCCTTTTCCCTCCCTGCCTCATTAATCAACTTCTGCTCTTAACTCCATGTGCCACCCCTTGCTGCCTCATACTTTTGACCTGACTCCCAAAAATTGCATACACAGATACCCATGTTTCATCCTTCAAGAAATTATGAAATAACTTACTTGGAGTTGCACCAATGGTCTAATGGGCAAACACTCCTGCGTACAACTCTCAGTCTTTACAGGCATGCAAGGTTTGTTCTCCCATTTTGTTATCATTAGATCTGTGAGGACAGACTTCTAACAGGGCACAGGACCCATCTGGTGATCTTATTAAAAATCAGGTTTGGCTTTCAGAAAAACTCTCTGCCTGGTGGATTTCTCTAATAGTAGCTTTGTCACCAGAGTTTTGCAAAGAGCTCCACATCCTGCTCCAAGGACTGTCCTTCCACAACATTTTTGCCTGCTACAGTTGCACCCAGGCTTTGACTGAAGTTGATGGGCTTGTACAAAACTAGTATCTTATTAAAAATATAAATACCTTGAAGGGTGTCTAAAGCCTACTGCTGGACAGTGTAGGTTTGCCAAGTTAGATATGCAAAAAGCACAGGGAAAAAAGGGGAATATAGGCTCATAAAAAAAACCAAATGTGGAGCAGTGCTGAAGTGAGACCTTTTCAAGCTCTGTGGAGCCACTGATTTACATTTTCTAGCATGTAGCATGCTTTGATGGGCCACGGCAAAGTTTGCATAGGGGAACACAATTTTAACACCTGTTCATCTCAGGGTTTAAATTGCTGCTGGAGTACTTCAATCATATACCAGAAGGAGAGAGGTTTCAGCAATAAAAGAAGAGAATAAACAGTTAGATCCCAGGTGCTATTATTAAGCACACCCAGGAACAGTTAAATGGGCAACTGTAGAAATGTTATGCAACCCCTAGGAACGATTTTATGCCAGAGAAACAACCCCTTTCCCTCAACTTTTAATCTGCAAAGTCTGTCCTGGGGTGATTGGAGGTTACAAAAGTTACCTGGTCTTACAAAACTGCCTGCAAACATCTGTGCAAATCTGGGGCTACTGCCTGTCCAAGCGCTCTGTGGTGGCACTCGAAAAATAACTGGAACCAGACCGCACATCCACCCAGAGACATGCAATGAGAAAGAAATAGGTTAAACTGTCTTCATATGTGTCTGGAGGATATCATTAACATTAATGTAGTCGTAAAGCAGCACCTGCTGGCTCAAAGCAGCAAATCTTTGCCTACTACCAATTAACTCTTCAAAAAATAATAGAGAACAGTTTTCGCCCTTCTCGCCCCAAGCACAATAACTTGTTTCCTGCTAAGCATTATTAATTATAATGTCCCTGCTGCTTTGCCTCGCTCAAATGAACAGTCCCATCAGCGGCATAAGCTTCATAGTAAGGTGTATCTCAGCAGGAGCAAATACAGAGTTACTGGGCTTTAAAAAATATTACACTACTTCTTATTACTATTGTTGTTCCTTACTTGGTGTAGCACTTTCACTCTTAACCATCCAGAAGGGAAAAAAAGCACAGATCTCAGTCAAAGTACAGGACTCAGCTAGGTGAATGGACAAATTCCCTGAAGATGTTCACATCACTGTAATGTCAATGATTTGGTGAGCAAAGTCTGAGAAAAAGGCTCAGGTGGGGCAGGGCATGTGATAAGATGGGGACAGATGCTCTTCAAACAGAGCTGTAGCCTTGTCCTGCATTCCTAAATGTGAACTGCAATCAGATTGCTACCACAACTGATGGGAAGAGTATTGGAGGTGACCGTTCTTCTGGGGCCAAGCGTGAGGCTCGCACGTGTCTTTGGTTCCCCTCCGGTGGCCTTTCTACATCAGCTCTTCTCCAGTGCACTCAAGCAATGGCAACCACCCCTTGTGCAAGGTTTCTGATGTGGTGGCCCTGAGGTGCAGAACACCATAACATGTACTGTCCAAAGGGCTCATTTATGTATATATAGCTTTGGATCTCCAATTTACAGTGTAAGGGATGCTGTCTCTTCTGCAAGGTGTTTCCTACAACATAAGTCATATTATGACTGAGTTGCCAGCCATCTCAGACACCACCAGACATCACTCCTGGTCTGAGCAGTGCTGGCTGTGCAAGTAGCAAAGCTAAGTCTCTTCTGCTTTGGGAAAAGACAGCTCATCTCTTTCCAACTGTAAGCAGGGATGAGGTGGCAGAAATACACTATGTCCATTAAAATATTTTGCGTGATATTTAACCTGAGCATTGTGGTAGAAACCATAAACCACCTGGACTTTCTGTAGAGGATAAATGTACAGTATGTGGCAGTCAGCCCATGAAATGAAACACCGTTTTGCATAATACAAACACTGAGGTTACCCATTGTGCTGATGTTACTCTTCCTATCTTACCAAAGTCACTTTCTGCATAGACAGAGTGTCAGGAGTACGATTTACTGTTTATGCTTGTCAGTGCATTGCAGGTTATCACAGACCAAGTACCATGGTGCTCACTGCTGAATGGACAAACACAAAGGACAATGGTTTACATACCTATAATAGAAAGACAATAACGGGTCAATAGTTTCTGTTTAAAGCCAAGTTGTCATTAGTCTGTAGCTTGTGGAAAGCTGCACAACTGCTCGTCTAAACGTGTGCTTGCTTGCATGTTTATTCACAAGTTTGAACTGATAGAAAAGAACAATTGCCCTGGCTGCAGAATTTCTGCAAACCTTTGTTTATGAGACAGCAAAGTGTTTCCTAAGCCATGAAATACTTTGTATTTTTTGCTGCTGTGATTGTCACGTCTTTGGTATCTAACAAGGTACCTGGAGACAGTCCTCCCATTTCTAGCAAAGATTTCTACCTGACACTAATAAGAAGACAGCATCCTGACACGGCCTCTTTGAGGCAGAAAGGGGCCCTCCAGTGACCTGGGAAGCCTCATCTGAAATGACTGAACTGAAGCCTGTCATAAGCTTACAGACAAGGTACATGTCATCAGCCCATATCTCCCTCACCTTCCACCCCAATGTTGATTAATTTCTACAAGTCTTATCCCAAGAACTGATGAATGACAGAAAAAAGATATTTCTGTGGCTCTTGGACCAATTTTTTGCCATGCATCTTTATCTGCTTTGCCTGATTGATCAAAGATACCTTTATCTGTTGTACTCTACAGTCTCAGTGACTAGGTCCAACCTTGGTAACCTCAAGCCTTCAACAACCATAAGACCTGCTAAAAATAAAGACAGTTTAAAAAATAAAGAAAAAGAGGAGTTCATTTTATTTGACATCTGGATTCTGGATATTTATAGAGGTCAAATTTCATTCTCACCCCTGGGATACAAAACGTTACTTTCTTTCCGATGGCAGCGGATGCTGTCTTACAAATAATGAGACATCTGCCTAATAATTTGTCTTTGTTTTGTCATATTTACTTTTGCTCTGTGATTTTCTTCCCAGAATGTGCTTCCTCGCTAGATAGGGAGGAAAACACCACACTATGAGCATCTACTTCATGAAACTCTGCCTCAGAAGAGAAAAACTGACAGATGACTAGACAGCTAGCTACCTCCAGCTCCTCTGGCCAGAAGGATTATTGGCAGCCCTTACAGTCCCATCAGTTCTGTTACCCGCCACTTTCCCCATTTCTATCTCTTTGCACCAGCTTCAACCCAACAGACACCAGGCCCTTAGAAACCATCTCCAACCATCTCCATTTACACCTCCATATAACCCTTGCATTTCCTTTTCTGAGGAAGCCCCAGGCAGTACTGTTTCAAGGCAAAAATTTGCATGCAGTAAACATGTTTGAGCGAATGAGACCCAAAACTGCTTGCCCCATTGTTCACGCATGCCATTTCTGATGCACAACTGCCACCAAAACCCAGGCAGTACCGGAGTGATGGCTAGGGATGATATGCAGATCTCCTGGGAGGCCTGCTAAAGAAACAGCTTCTGAGATATAGGGAAATGTTAATATCGAGTGAAATTGTATCCTTCTGTGGGATACCTGTGTCTTAGGGAGCAAAAATTCATAGCACTGGAAGTACAATTACAGAAATATGAAGCAACATTTCCTCCAAATTATGCATATAAAACACCAGTACCTGAGAAGTAACATCACACACTTTTTTTTCCAAATGACAGAATCATTGAAAAACTTTCTAAGTAAAAAAAGGTGGATTTGACAAGTATTGAAATAAAATGTCATCTAACCATGAAGATTTTTAAAAAGATACTTGTTTTAAATGCCTTGTCACTTGCATATATATATAAAATAAATTATACAGATAGTGGTGCTTCATTATACTGACAACTTTTTGTAGTGTGTCTGAGAAACCACAGGTACAAGTTCACATACATGTCACTGTGTAAAGTGCTTGTGGTAATCACTTTCATGGGGAAAAATAAGCACTTGCAGGATCATATCTTTTATGTCGTAACTTTGGTTAATGCCCACATCAATCAGATTGTCAAAGCTGTTTACAGCCCATGCCTGGATATTTCCAGCTCTTGACATGTTATGTCAAGGAGAACCATAATCCTTGAAACATAATTTTGTCACTCTCTCTATATTTACTGCCTTCTTCCCATCTTCAATTTCCCTGTTAAACTCTTTGTATCATTTGCAGCTGCTTCAGAATCCCACAGCCACCAGCTCATTAGCAACATCAAGATCACATTATACCTCTTCTGGGAGACTGCCCTGGGTTTCCCACAAAACTTACAAGGATCAAGACTTCCAACACTTAGGTGGGTTCAGCTGCAACATCCTTCTAACCTAAATTGCTCTGTTACTCCTTTGCAAATCATGTTAAAGTCTAATTCCTTTAAACCAATTCCAAGAAAGTACCGTTCTCTCTTCTTTTTCTTAATTTTTTTCCTTTTGCATTTGATACCTCTATGTCTGGCCAATCATCATTTGCTGATTAGGAGCTATGTCTCTTCTGGGGTTTGGCCAAAGTTTAGAACTAGACTAAGATATAATAGTCCCAAAAGAGGGTGTGAGAAGGAAGAAGGGTTGGAGGTTCTGTATTTTCCCTTGTGAAAATTGAACAGTCTGGAATTAGAAATGACCCTTTCCTCTATAGTTTTGTCCAGATTAAAATCACAGAGAAATCCATAGTTTTATCTCCACGCACACCATGTGTCACGTAACAGGGTCTCTGGAGTCAGGTATTTCAGGCCATAGATACACAGCGCTCATTAACCTAGTGAGTACCAGCACAAGGTTTCTGGGAACATCCACTGAGAAGAGACAAGCCCAGATGTGCTTTACACCATCGCCAAATAAGGTTATCTCGGTCTGATGGACTGTCCTTAAAAGACAGACACTGGACTTGACAACGAGCCCGTGAGAAATTAATAGGTGCAATTTATTCAAACGACTGAATATGTCACAGAAATGGGCAGGGGGAAGGGATGAAAATGCAGGAGGGGAAGAGAGGGGTCAAAAGCACACCAAAACTTGTGCAGGCAACTGCAGCATAAAAAACCAAACCAGTACTACCCTGAGACCTTGGTCATAAAGTTTAATGGCTTGTTATCTTTATGAAGCCTTCAGCAACATAGAAAGAAGTGCCTGTTTCCCCTCACTTCACATCTTTACTATTGGACGCTTTCTTTTTTTTTCTCTCTCTCTCCCCCCATTTTAGTCTGAACAATATATCTGGTTTGAATGCAACTATAAAGCAGACTGTTAGCAGGGAGAGGTGTGTGCCGACTGGAACCAGCCCCGCTCCCCCGTCCCTTCCCAAGGTCATTCTTCGTTAGCCACACATGAGGACAACAAGTCTGCGACACCACGATCAGTCATGAGCATGCACCAAGGGTAGTAAAGGGACAACATGTCCCAGAAGTTCACTGGGATGTGCCTGAAGGCAGCAGGATCTCAAGCCTTTGAGGTGTTGCCAAACATTGTCTTCCTTCAAGACATCTATTAAATACTGAGTTATAGAACACCCTGATAGGTTTACATGAAGGGCATTGTAAGCCTGACTGACAGATGGGATAAAGACGTCAGGAAAACATTCAAAGTTTAGTTTCAGCAAAAGTCAAGAAAAACAACTGCAAAGCTTTCCAAATCTTGCTGCAAATAGGCTTTTCCACAGATTTAATGGGTGAAAAATGTGCAAATTCCAATAGACACCATTTTAAGTCACATTAGCAATTTGAGATGCTTCATCATTCACTACACTATACGAACTGCAGACTTTTTATTTCCCAGACTTTACTAATAACAAGCCCTATAATTAGGTATCGGTCCTTTGCAATCAGCACTACAGCTTTCTGTTCACAGAAGAAAAATTGTAGGATGGGAGAACCACTCAGGAGCATAGGTAAGAGCTGTCACTGGTATAGTGTGACTGGTTAATGGTTTCAAAAATGTTATTAGGAGACAACAGTTCTTGAATTTCGGTATGTAGCATGCTAATAAAAATGCTCTTGTTCATTTGTCTGATTGAACCTGACTCAAGTTTTGAGTTCAAACTCCTTCTCACAGCCTGCAGTAGTTAAGTAAGATATTTCTTCTGATTTCCTCCTCCCTGTAACCATGAGGCATTTGTCTGAACGACTGGCTACAGACTGTTCTTGCTCATTAGTGCTGGTCAAGATTTGCTTTTGAAGTTTGATATAGCAAGGCAATGTAGAAAGACATGCTGGAGAGATGCTGCCCGGGTTTCTACCCTCCGGTTTTGCCCCAGTTTAGGAGCAAGAATCAGACGGATACCCATGCAGTTTGCTCTTTTCTGTTCTTTGACTTGCAATGAAGATCCCAGTTGTTGGCAGGCAAGAACCAGGCTGTTATTGACTATCTTGGAAACCTTTGAGTAGCAGTAGCAAGAGGCTTCAGTATAAAATCTTGGCCCATTGAAGTCACAACAACATTAAGTGAGTCAGGGATTTTACATCCAAAGGTGGACGCATTTTGCCAGTCTTATTACAGCCATTAGAAGCAAAAGAGCAAAAATTAATCAGATTACATTGCCCCCAGTAAAGCAAAAGTCTGCTCTTCACTATATCACACTGTTGAGCCCACAACAACCCCATGAGCCATTCTGGTGAAGCTCTTCTGGACCCGCTTTTACATCTGGAGAAGTAAATTTCCCCACCGAGTTGTCTTTGGCTACATTTTTAAAATTAATTTCATGCCAGTGCAGCATCCCATTCTTCACTCCAGCAAAACTGCCTCTGGAGGAAGGAATGACAGCTCTTGGAGATAATCTTCTGCCCAGCACTTACCAAATAGTCTTTTCATCTCTGAGGTTTCCAAAGCCAGGAGGGTTATTTTCAGAGCCACACGTATTAAAATTAATGCTAAATCAAAAGGACTGCCTGCCGCGGGGCTTGATTGGATTTGGACAAAGAATTTCGCTTTCTGAAGTCAACCCGCGTGTAGATCATTTTTTTCACCACCTAATCATGATTGTGAGAACGTAAATCATGCGAATTACGATGAGTGGGGTTGATGAATGTGCACCACAGGAACTCCAGCTTCAATCCCCTTCGAGGTCATCACTGGAGAAAGACCTTTCCCAGGGCTGGCTTTCTACTGCCTGACACATCCACTCCTTAACCATGTTCTTTTGGGGGAGATCAGAAGGATACCACCTTTGCTTCTGTTTTGTCTATAACCTGTCTCTCCTTTTAACTGGAAAATGAAGCCTGCTAAGTGTTTTTGCTATAAAAGCTTCCTGTAATTGTTTTTCATTCACTTACAGCCGTGCTCTTAATAATTGGATATAAAGCAAAAATCCTCAGGAGCACAAGAGCAAAGTCTGACAGTACATGGGAATTCAGTCCTCTCAATATTTATGTTTAGCATTAAATACTTCATGCAAAAATAATGACTTTGACTCCCAAGGCCTTCCATCTCTCATCTCAAAAACTGTTCATACACATGCTCCGGGATCTCTATGCAAATATAAAAAGGAGATTAAGTTGTATGTGTAGTAAATCCTGCTTTTACATTAAACAGGTAAGAACTAACGGAGGGCCTTTGGATTAAAAGTAGGTCCCTGTTTGCTGAGCAGACTAAAGCATTCTTTCCTCTGGCTGCCCTGCCACGCAGGAATTGACTTTTTCCTAGTGACATATTTGAGTCAATTATAAAAGCTATAGGATATTAGAGGTATGTGCTGTACAATACATGATTTAGACTTAAACTACTGTATAATAGGGTATGACCCCTGCCTCCACAAAAACACTCTGATTTGCAACGGGAAGCCAAGCCCCAGCCGCGATCTGACAGCACCATTGCATGAGAAACTTCTACATCTGGGTGCCCTTAGGGAAATTCTGGGGACAGGCAAGCCCCTGGCCCCAGACATCATGTCTTTGACTATCATCTGGTGATTTCTCCCCACCCTTTGCAGCGGGAGCTGGGAGGAGGAAAGCTCCTCCAGCACCACTGGCCCTCCAGCCGCCAACTTAGCAATTGTAGCTTCTCAGACCACACGCAAAGCTCAGACCCATTTGATTCAGTTTTTACTGCCAGTCCAGCAAAAGAGGAAAACCAGGCTGCAGCGTCAAGCTGAAGGGCACGTAAAGCAGAGGGCTCTGCCGGCAGCCTGGCTGTGCAGCCGCTGACCTTGTCACGTTTTGTTTTGTTTCACTTATTGTCATTTGTTCCCTTTAAAACAAAAAAACCAACCACCAAGACACCGCCAAGCACAAGGCGAATACCTCTCCATGCGTCTTGTAAGGTTGTCAGCATGGAAAATTTCTCACAGAGTCTCACAGAGGGGTTCAAAGGAACTGGCTGCAAAGGGTAAAACCCAGCTGGAGGCAGCAGAGACAGGGCCACAAACTTCTTGACGACACCGGCACATCTCACAGCTGGACTTCAGCAAGAACTCCCTTTAAACCTGGCTTTCCTTTCAAGAAATCTCTAAATGAAATGAAGAAGCGGTTTTTGCCTGAGTTATTGGTCTTTACAACTTCCCCAGGACCCCAAGCCCTTGCACCTCAGACACTCAGCTGCCAGAACAAGAAGCAACCTTATTTCACCTCTGGATTGGGGAGAAAAAGACATATATATAAAAGACCTAAACCCCACCAAGATGGAGACCCCTTTCTGAGGACAATTCACCCACCTCCTTTTAGGGCTTGCCTGGGGCAAGATGCCTCAGGTGCGGGTGGTACTGATCCTTCCCTGCAACAAGCTCGCAAGTTGGCATCCTGCTTCCAGCAAGCCAGGCAGTCCCAACCTCTCCAGACGCAGTCTCACACATCCTCCACCACGGCAAGTCCCTGTCCTCTCCATCCCCCAAGCCCTGCACCAGGCTCCCAAAGCCCTGCAAAATTTCCATGGAGGGTTGCAAGCCGGCAGGAGACCCCTTCTCCCTGTCTGCCCTGTTGCTACGGTCCTGGGAACAGTGACACCCGCAGCTGGACAGAATGGAGAGACAATAGGACAAGGGGGCAACAAAGGGAGGAGGTCCACCAACCCTCAGGGCAACTGGGGACCAAGAGGGTGTCCCAGGCACCTCCCCACCAGTGGGTCTCTGCCTGTCCCTCGTGGGGGGAGTTTCCGCTCCTGCTCTCCTGGATGCTCCTGCCCAGAGAGGTAAGAATGTCCGGGGATGCCTGTCTGGGCTTTTACGGAGGGGAAGCTTTTTTGGGACCCTGCTGTGGCTGTCAGATGCTGTTTTACTATTTCCTCCACATTTCCTTGTTGTTCCCAGTTTCGTTGCTCTCCTCCCCTGTTTTTCCTTTCGCCTGGCAAATGAAAACCAAACA
This sequence comes from Sula dactylatra, assembly GCA_013389905.1. NCBI lineage: Eukaryota > Metazoa > Chordata > Aves > Suliformes > Sulidae > Sula > Sula dactylatra. The sequence continues at coordinate 43,894 of WEKW01013232.1, read as the reverse complement.
CCTGCATGAAAAACCCTGGCACTGTAAGGGGGTTGTGGAGGGAGGAGGAGGAAGCTGCAGGGTGTCCTGAGGGCTGTCCCCTTCCTTGCAGCAGGCAGGGGTGGAAACACAAGGGTGGGTGATGGTAGGGGGGCGACATACAGAACCGACCTCCTCCTTCAGGCCCCCAACCTTCCCTGAAGTCAGACTTTCCTGAAATGTAGGAGCAACTGTTGGCCAGACCATACTATAACATACCTTAATAAAAAACAAAAAAACAAACAAACCTTTCTTTCTCCAAAATTTGCTGAGCTGGTGCTGGTGACAGCTGGAGCCAGTGCTCCCCTCTGCCCCCACCCCAGGGCACGGGTGCAAACCCTCAGGCTGGCAGACCCTACAAATGGCATATGGGGACAACGCAGCCTTGCAGGCAACCTATTGCCAAGGTGCCTAAGGATAATGAGCAGGCAGGTGGTTTTTAGGGCATTTGGTAGGACTGTGCCTCAGCAGGGCCAATGTGGACAGCATTAGCTCTTGGCTTCTTTCTCATTCTCTGTTTTCCCTTCATAAACAACGTTCACATTCATTTATCTCTTTTTCTTTGTTTTGTTCAAATTACACCATCATAAACTTCTACTTCAGAACTTGTAGCTTTAATAGATGGTTCTGTGAATATATGCATTTTTCCTGAGACTTACCATAACATTTATATTTCTAGATGCATACTTTAGAGGGTATAGCATAAAAAAGAGGCTCAGTAGAATAGTGTAAGTGTAGTTTATTCCTTCAAGGGAAGGAGGAGACATCAGAGAGCTTCTCAGCTCTTTCTCAGTGTGACTGCCTGTGATTCTGTGATTTATTCTGCTCTAAACCTACAATAACTAGTTAATCAGTATTGCTGCAAATTTACACTGCTGGTGTTTCACTGGGTGCATCATGACTATGACCTTTAGCTCTATGTTTGGGGGCAAACGGATTAGTCATGCGTTATTTGCCACCTGTAAGAAATACTGTTCTGATCTCTACTAAAATATTTGGCTTCTGCGAAGGGCAGTGGTGTCTGGGCATCCTTCTTGCACTGCGGGATGTGAAGCAGGAGGGACCCTACTTCTGAAAGACCTTTGCACGGATGAGAGGATCAGGTCCTGTGCACTGAAACGAGCACAAAATGTTTCTACCTGCAATATGCTGCAGTGTTAGAAATCAAAACTGCAGCCTGCAGTAACTTCAGCTCTGTGTTACCCAGAGCCAAACCCAGTAAATCTCCAGTAGTGCTGTCAGATAAGTCCTCTTCCCTTCCAGAGCAGGGAAGAGCTGGAACTGCTGGCAGTGTTAATCAGTGATTTCTGTGGTTTCAGACAATCCAACTTCAGTTTACTTCTTGTCTCTCATGACGCAAATCCCAGAACACACACTAATAACTGTGATTTACGGCTGGAGCTGCTTCATTTTACTGTGTCATGTAATTGCTATCCTGTTGAAGAGCCAGGCTTTCTGGAGAATATTCATGGACTGTAGCTCCTCAGCTGTGCATAAAGCGTGTGTCCTGTCCATTCCATGGCCCGGGCAATGGGATCTGCTAAAATCAGGTTTATTTTAAAATCCCAACAGTAGAGGTTGGTACTCTGATTCTGCATGCTCCTCCTAAGCTGTTTATGCCTATGTATTACAAAGGAAAATGAAGAAGAGTTACTTTTCTGATTTACCAGAATAAATGGTTTTAACTCTTAATTTGCAAGTGTTAGTGGCTGCAAGTAGATGCAGCTGGTCTTTATAACCTTGAGGCTGAGTGAGTTTACTGGGGGCTTGGATTACTGTATATTTGCCATATCCTTCTATATTTCCTATAAGCCTGCTAATGGCCACTGTGATTACAGAGAGATAGGCAGCCCCTCGTCTGGAGCCGATGTCACAGCTATGGTGAGATGCAGGCTTTTGGATGCAGCCCTTTCAAACTGAAAGACAGTGCTGAGATGAGTATTACTGGCTCTGCTGGCACTTACGGGACTGGTAGGATGTAATAGGCATAAGGGCTGCACAACAGGAGACCACTCAAGAGTCTTCTGTGTGATTTAGAGTGACCAATTGCTCTCCAAATGTCTCTGAAAGTGCAAAGTGCAGAAACAGAGTTATTTTAGGAGATTGTGTTCTCCACAAAAGTAGTGGTTATAACTCAGAATTTGGAGCTGTAGTCTGGACACAGCTGTAACGGCAGAAATGGGCTGCTTTTAATGGGCTTGTTTGGCAATTGAAGCCCATAAATGCTTTTATATATATAAAAAATACTACATTGTATTCTATTATATATAAAAATGTATATGATGTGTATAATAATACTACGCATAATGTGCACAGTATTAGGAAAGTAGTCAACTACTGTCCTTGGCTCTGTAAATAGATACATATATACACACATATAGCTGCTTCTTTAGCACTTACGGAAGTACAGATTTCCACCAGCCCAACCTGCCCTTGGTGGGTGGTATTAAGTCATAGTTCTGTGCATCACAGCACCCACGGTGCCAGTGGGCCCCTCTGCTCCACAGAACGAGGTGACCACAGTGATGGGAACACTTCGCTGGGGGCCTCAGTCCCTCCTGTGCTACCGGTCCGAAAGCTCCTGAGATCTGATACTGCACCGTAAAGTCCTGCCGCAAAGTCACATCTAAACAAAATAGAGACACTGTCAGATGCCTTTCACTGCAGTGGACTATAGAGCAGGAGATTATAAATCCCGTAGGATCAAACAGGCATTGCTTAGAGGGAAAGATTCCCTCTACAAGCACAAATATCTTAAAGATAGCAAAGGAAAGCTGAGGCTGACTAAACTCATATTTACACAGTACTCTCTTCAGACCCGCTGTGGTGTGGAAATTCCCCTGCAATGTCTGTGTACAAAAGTCTTTCTAGCCTTGTGTACACAGCACTCCTCTACCTTTTGGGATATGTGCAGGGAGCTTACGACTGGAATTAATTTAGTTGACATTTTGCAGTACGGCACAGAGTTTAATCCTCATTTGATGGCATTGCACTCTCTGCCTTCTGCCGCTGCCTGGGGAGTTACAGCTGTGCAAATAATACCACTTGCCCTGGGGTGATCCCGTGGGGAAGGTATCATCTTTGACCATGTGTTTGCAGCACCCAGCAGAGCTGCCTGGGATACTGGGTCCCATCAGTCACTCTCAGTGAAAGAGCTTGCCAATGTCTTCCTGGCCATCCTTGCACCCAACAGGGGACCCGACCCAAGGGCCATGGTCATAGAAATGGTGAATTCAGCTTGATTTTTAATGGGGGATGGTGGGAGAGCTCAGAGTAAGGAAAGCAAGGTTTTGGTGGTGGAGCAGGCAGCTGTGATGGGAATACCCCCGTGGGGCCGGGCAGCTCATTTTGCCAGCCCCACCGAGCTCAGGGCAGTGCCCCAGGATGGGGATGGCAGGAGGTCCTGCCGTGACCTCCCATGGACACATCCAGCCTGGCCATGGCTGAGAGCTGGGGTGGGGGGAGCTGCGAGATCAGACATGACAGCAAGAGCCAAAGAAATATGGGGGTAACGATGCCAGGGAGGCAATTCCACTGTTATTAACACAAACACAGTCATTGCTCTGCCTTTGTTTCCTGATGAATCAGAGGAAATTGCCTCCCTAGCCCTTCGCCTTCCAGCTACTTCAGCTGTGTTTTGTTTCTCTAAGATTCAAATATTCTGACTAGATTTCAGCATATTATTATGAGAACAGAAGAGCTATAGAGAAAGTGAAGCTTCACAGAGGAAATAGTCAATAAATGTTGCTTTGAATTCACTTGCTTTTTATGGTGAGCTCTGATGTCAGGGACAGATATGGCTTTGGAGAAGATGAGTCGCTGTGCTGCAGATGTGTTTGTGAATACTTAGTGGACAATATCCTGTGATATTGTAATGGCCATCTTACTATTATCTATTAGATTTTTTAGCCTGTCATTTTGATGTGACTGATTTTTCTATTTACTGTCACGGTCCCTGTGAACTATGAGCTTAAAAAAGCAAGAGCACCCTTCTTCGTGTGGCGATCCTATCTGGCCAGATTAGCAAAAGGTTTATTTGCATATTGCAAAAAAGATTGGGCTTTGTAACAAAAATATGTATCAGGTCAAGTGAAAAATGTGATGGTTTGATATCAAAATCCCAGAATGGCTCATGATGGAGAGGGGGAGGCAAACTTCCAAAGCAGAAATCTTTAATTTTGGCACTTTCAAAATGTGGCATTTCATCCCTCTAATTTGCCATGAGCTTTTTGTTTTGAACATTTCTTTTGATGAAAGCAAGCGTGCAAACAAAAAAAAAAACAACCCTTTTCAGAATTCAATAAAACTCTTCATTCGATCCTCTTCAGTTTCCTGGAAAAGTTCAACATGAACATTCAAGTACTGCATTTCTTCAAATTGTGGGGAAACTGCTGACCCGTGAGTTGTGCAGCTTTGATGTGCCAAGTGCCCCATCTAAAAGCTACTGCCATAATTCATTTTACTCAGTAGGACCGTCCCGATGAACGTGAAAGCTCAGTCTGGCAGGTACGATACGAGCACAGAGCCAGAGACTGTCTGTCCTGAAGGTTTTACCCTCCTGATATACAATTCCCATGGGGTCAGCTATATGGTTTTGGTGTGGCACAGGGAGAATGGGAAAGTCCATTTGAAATTACTTTCCACCACTGGAAAAGAAGTTCTCCACACTTGCTGTATAAGCTGTTTTTTCTCTTTTGTTTTAGGGGGAAGTCAGGGTATGAAGGGTGACAAGGTAACATAGACAAGCTGTACATTAAGGATGAGATCCTGCCCCTAGGTGCTGCTGCTGCTGCGTGGAACCAGGTGGGTGAGCTAAGCCCTCATGTTCATGGCTTGTGCTCTTCCTCTGGGTTTGAAAAGTGCTTGTTTCAGTTGTGCTTTTATTAATTCAATTTCAATGTTTTCGAGGTTGTAAGAGAAAATTTTTAAAAAGCCTTACTAAGAATACGCTATAAAACATCCTTTAAACCATTCATGACAGAGGAGGCAATTCCACTGTTATTAACACAAACATGACAGAGGAAGAATTCAAGGGTGACAGCCAGTTTTAAGCAGTGATGGTGCGCAGAGACTTACCTAAGTAAAAGGCGACACCCGGCCGGAGGTGAAGAGAAGCACCATGCACAGACGCAGGGCCAGGACAAACCCTGCCATGCGAGCATTGTGAAAATGGCACTGGCTTGCCCCAGAGCAGCCTCTGAGCTCACCCAGATCGGTGCATTGCAATCCAAGGCAAATGGCTATTACAGGGTATGAGAGCGGAGAAACGAAGGCGAAGCTGCGTTGGAGGAAGCAGCAACTAAAGCGGCAACCAAAACGGCCGAGTGAGACTTGACTTCCAAGCCCTGGGTGGAGGGGTGTGATTATTACCCTCTGCTTGGCACTGGTGAGGCAAATCTGGAGTGCTGTGTCCAGTTTAGGGCTCCCCAGTACGAGAGACATGGACATACTGGAGCAAAGGCTCACCAAGACAGGTAGGAGCTGGAGCCTATATGGAGAATCTCAGGAGGCTGAGAGAGCTGGGACTGTTCAGCCTGGAGGAGAAGAGGCTCAGGGACATCTCATTGCTGCCTATAGCTGCCAAATGGGAAGGTGAAGAGTTCTCAGAGCTGTGCAGCTGTAGGAGAAGGGGCAACAGACGCACACTGGAGTATGGGAAATCCTAATTAAATATTAACAAAAATATTTTCAGCATGAGGGTGATTAAATACTGGAGTCAGAAAGGCTGTAGGATCTCAGTCTTTGGAGATATTTAAAATTTGACTGGGCAAGACCCTGAGGCCCCTGATCTAGTTGACCTGCTTTGAGAAGGGGCCTGGACCAGACGACCTCCAGAGGCACCTTCCAGCCTGGCTTGTTCTACAGCTCTGTGACCATGAAAACTTGATGCAGGAAGCAAAAGGACAGCTGTACAATGATCAGTAGAGTCAATGACATCAGAGATGCTTTAAAGTATGATGAAGAAGCAAAGGAATCTTAGCATTAATTTGTTACAATAGAGATGATAGAATTGTTTCATGAAAGGCAGAAATGACAGACTTTTCCAAAGCTAGTGCTCTAAGGAGATTAAAATAAGCAACATAATGAGACTGTATGATAATGAGACACTTTCTGTCCCAGCAATGAAGGATGCAGTGTTAGACTGTCACTGGTAAAGCTAGGTGCTTTAAAATCAGATGCAGACAGCTAGCCTAAACCAAACAGCGGGTGGTAAAAGGGAAACCTTTTGGGTCTCTCTGGGCCGTTGGTATTGATTCTCAGAAGTCCTGTGTCAGAAGAAAAGTTTCAGAAAACTGAAAAAATTTATCCTGAGAGAAGGATAAGAAGAGAATTAAAGATAGTCCTAGTGTGAACTGACACAAAGTCAGGGAATATGGCTTTTGCCACACCAGTTCAGTGATTTCTTTTAATGAGATTTATAAGTTCAGTTGGCAAAGGCATAAGTATTGATATCCTATACATGTTCTGCTCTGTACTATTTGAGTTGATTCTGCCAGGCACTTGTATTAAGAAACTAAACTAGGTCAGCCTTGTGGATTAAAATGTGCTAAACAGCAGGTCTCAGACCTGTGGTCTTTAGTACACAATAAATCGTAACAGATGACCATCGCTAGAGTACCACAGAAACAGTGCTGGCTGGGACCTCACCTACTCAGTGTCTTCACCATGGATGGTGCTGTGCCATTCCTGCTTGGCATTTGCCTACTCTGCTCTCAGAAATTGTCCCACTGGAGAAGCGCAGCCAAGGGGTGGGGAGCACATCCCACTGAGCAGTCCCCTGCGCATCTGCAGTGCCCACGTGTGTGTGTGTCCGTGGGCTCCCACCGCTGGCAGAGACCGTTCTGCCCACGTGGGCGGAGAGGGTTGCGTAGTCTGGAAGTGATCCACGGGTGCCCCAAAGCTGGGACCCAGGGCACTGGAAGGTTTTGGGCCCCCTGCATTGGTAAAACACCTGGAAACAGCCATCTCAGTTTGCAGTCAGTCAGAGCAGAGGAGCACCGTGCCCAACGGGAACTGGCAGGGAGGGGCAGGCAAGGGAAGAGGAGGTTGCGAAGCACTAGTTCTGCCAAACTAACCTTATTATTTTTGCCTCCTTTCTCTTTTGACATTAAACAGGCTGAGTGGATGAAGGGAAGATGTAGACACAATTAACCAGATAATGCAAACAGGAAGGCGAGTCGCCTTTTATGGCTAGTTTATGTTTCAGACACACAACTACACAGAATAATGCAATAACAAAAATCATGTGGTATTTACCCTGGGTTTATTCACTGCAAGCCCTTTGAGAGCTGCTTTTGTTTGTCTTTATTTAATTGGCATGGTTGGATGGCCACCAGCAGGTCCAATTAAACAGATTCAATAGATTCCACTGTACAATTTTATTATTTTCTTCATCAATGTGTTGCATAAAATGTCCAAAATAATTTGTCTGAGTACTAGTAATGAATATAAAGTGCACTCTGTTCCAGCCTGCATACAGTAAGTTTCAGCTGTACAGCATTTTACAGCCAAAGCAAACTGGGTTAATAATGAAATCACCGATGCAATCTTTAGTACAGCCTTAGTGGGGACGAGGGTACTATTGCATGTTATGATGCGAGGTATTTGGTTGCTCAGCTTTGGGCCTATCTGAGCACAGATAGGCATTTTGCCATCTTTTTTAGCTATCTTAAGCTTTGGCATTTAAGTGTGAGGTGGAACCTATTTAAGAAAATCCCACCAATGGGACTTGGGTATGCCCTTAATATCAGGTATTTGTTTAAGTGCTTTGTTGAATTGCAGCCTAGTACATCCTCTTGAAAAGAAAGTGATTTTCAATCTAATAAGGTTATCTTAGTGTGAACATTTTAACTACATCAATCAATATGCCCGTCAGGAGTAAATGACTAATGGGATTTCTTTTTTCTTTCTTTCTTTCTTTGTTACCAGAATGATGAATTGACTTTGCCTGTTGCTGAAGATTCTCATCTCCTTAATGCATTGCAGATATGTCTAATGGACACAAGCTGTCAGGGTCTGGCAGTAACCAGTACCAACCAAAAATATTTCCCCCAGGGACTGGTTCATCAGATTCCAGTTCTGCTCTCACAGTGGAAAATGTGAAAAGGCTGGAAAACACGTACATGACTTCTAAAGAAACCTTCAATAAGCGGAGAATACGAGATTATCTTAAGCAGACTAATCTTGCTCACTTCAACAAAGAGACGACTAGGAACACCAGCACAGAGCTTGTCTGGGATGCAAAGCCTGAAGAAACCTCCTCATTCTTTCCTGCAAAGCGGAGTGAAAATAGCAAAGAAGTTTGCTGGAAGACTTCTGAAGAAATTTCAAGGAAAGATAAGCTATTAACAGGTATTTTTCAGCAATCTGTTAGAGGGAAGGAGAGAGAATGAGGCAGCTGTTCTTGATTTTTCTATGTTTCTGTTTGCATACGGTAAATATGAGTGCCGTGCATGCGCACCTGAAAAGGTGATGGATTTTGAGGAGCAATATGTGCCTGCCCTTCCTTGCCTTCCAGCAAGGGCTGCAGTTGTGTGGACTACTGGGCTGGTTTGTACCATGTTTTGGGCAAAGTTATCGAGCTGTGAGAGCACGGTAAGGAGCACCAGCACCCAGACCTGAATCACAACCATGGAATTTATCAGAGAGCTCATCACAAATGCAAGGTGCTGGTCTAAGTGCCTTGGCTGGAAAAAATGGGATTTCACCAGTAATTTAAACAGAAGCAGAGTGAAGCCAGGACAGAGTGTAAACAGAAAACCAACACATCCATTTTAGGCAGCACTTCTGAATTTCTGAGGTATTCAGAGTCCAAACACTGTGATTAGTCTTGTCTGGAGCAGAGTTGCTCTGTTGCATGTAAATGCCAGCAAATTAATATTAGGCAATTAAGTCTCTTGTTAGATATCTCAAGCTATGTTTACTTTTTCATATATCTATATATATACACACACCTTGTTTAATAATATTTTACAGCTCATTAAATAATCCAGCCAATGTTTGGAGGCAGATAGCAGTGACAAAAATGTAGTTACTCCATGAAAATTAAAACCCTCTAAATTACAGAGAGAAAAATCCCTTTTTTAAGGACGGCAAGAACTTGTCCCATTTCGGTTCTGGCAGCCTGCAGTGACACAGCCCATCTCCTCTGTTTGCAAGCCAGGATGTGGCTTGTGGCTGTATACAGGACAGGGTCACAGCTGTCCCCTGAGAGTGGGTGAGTAAGGGACAATTGGCCCCATCAAAAGCCACTGGAAGGGGATCACACAGCAGCTATGGGGAACAGCAACTGGTTCCCTACATAGGGAGAGTCTGTCTTTCTGCAACAGAGGCTGGATCCCAAACTGGGGTCCAAGTGGGACAACTTAGCCTTATCCTAAGTATAAATCAGGTTTTTAGAGGAAAGATTGGACTTTGTCTGTATTTCTTCCTTGAACACACTATGAGCATGCATTCCACTTGCTATAGGAGAGCCCCCAGCACAGCCTGCCTTGGCACAGCCAGAAAGGCATAGCTGGCATGAAAGAGCTAGGCTAATCCTTGAAGTAAAGGGTTACCTATTTCCTAGAGAATTCATGCATTGGTCCTTCTTGAGGGGTTGGACAACAGAAGTGTTATCTACTCACTTTCGCCTTTTTATCAATGCAAATTTGCCAGCTCCCAAGAATAGGGAAATTGACTGTTTGCACACGTAAGGTTTATTTTTTAAAAGCTTTCCACATGGAAATCAAGTATTCTTAGCAGGCATACACGTGAGCTGCCTTTTTGAGGACAAATCTGCCCTGGCAAGAGGCTGAGGATCTGAAACAGCCACAAGTGACTGGAAGCAAATGCATGTGGAAACCTCACTCACTGCTACCCCAGGCAATCGCTTGTTGGATTTCCACATCACAATTTAAAATTCAGATGAAATATGAAGTTTCTTTCAGCCTGTTTCCGTAGAGGGCTTTAGACACAAGTAGATTTACCAAGGAAAATCAAATATGGGAATGCCTCATTAGGGACCTGGAGTGAACAGTTAATATGTCTTCAAGAATTTGTACAGTACAGTGATTCATGGGGCTTCTTTGGCCCTTTTCAATCTCTTTTCATTGTTTTTTTGTCTTTCATAAGAGTGGCTTATGTAATCTGAGCAGTAACCTTAATTTCTATGCTTTTTCTGGCTCCCTGTCACAGCCGTGTCTCTCTTTTTTCCATGTCTCTTCTACATTTTGTTTTCCACTATCTCCTCTGCCACCCTACTGCCCTCTCCAAATGCCTCCGTGTCCATGCTCTTTCCCCAGACCTGGGCATGCCCTAAAGCTCTCCCTCTGTCCTCTCTGATTTTTTGGAAATAACACCACTTGGGATGTTGGCACAGAGGTAGGTTTCATAAACGGTGGTTTATCTGGTAGAGCATTTGAGCTGAGAGTACAATTAAGCCTGTAAGTGGGGGCTGCAACAGACCCCAGGTCTGCTGTGTTCTGCATACAGAGGAAACGTGCAGCCTGTGGCCACTGAATTAATGCAAACCTGGAGCTGGGGAAAGGTGAGGCTCTGGCAGCAAACCCTTCCAGGACACTTCATCTGCCTGCACAAGCTGTTCGGGCCAAAATTCCCAGTTTCCTCCCCATTCCTGTAGCATCATGCCACAGAGGGGCAGCCCTGGTCCCCTTCACCCAGTTGCCCTTGTGCACCCACACCAGCATGAGCAGGGAAGGTGAAACACATGTGGGAATACACCCTCCCAAAGAGTCGGTAAAATTGAGACCCAACCTGCTTACAGATGAAACCTGAGCGGAAGGGCAAAGTAAATTAGCTTGTAACTCTTGTCTCTTCCTCTGCAAATCCTGTGCTCGGTCTCCAGCAACTTTTTTTACGGCTCATTTTTGGGAGCTTTTTCTTTGCTCTCCCGCAATTTATTATAGCTTTAAAACCGATGGGGGAAAATGTTCTTCGTTAAGGTGGAAAGGTTTTATCTGAAATACAAAATAATGAAATAGCAAGAAATCTCAAGGCAACAAAAAACCCCTGCTGTTCTACACAAAAAGAGGATCTTTTTTTTTTTTAAACAAAGCTTTTTCTCTCCCCTCCAGCACCAGCGACAGATTCCCCATCAGCTCAGCCCACTGGCTCTAAGCCGAAGGAATCCAAGTAAGGAGTGTAATTGGTAACATTTTTCTATATAATTCAGTCATGTTAGGCTGTATTTATGCCATACGTGGGTGAGCAGCAGGAACACCTAACGAGTGGAGATTTACAGTATGCCTGAGACATCCACAGCCTGGCAGCTGCTGCTGTCCCCCTGCTATTAATAAACTGGAAGTTATGTCTGTCCGAGTGGTTGCCTTTGAGCCCCTCAACATTTGCTGTGTTAAAATGGATGCTACCAGCCTCTGCAGAGATTTTTTTTTTTTTTTAATTTTTTTGTTTTGTTTAACATATAAATCCCATGCAGCATCTCTTGGAGCGGCTGCGATGTGTGATTTTTATTTTGGAGGCTGCTTTTCCAGCTGGGGAGGAAAGGGAGGTCCGATTCCCCAGCCACGGTAAATCAGTGTAATACCATCCTTCGTGCCACCAATGCTGCTGCAGCAACGTGGATTTACATGGGCCAGGGATGTAGCTCACTCCTTTCGGTTGTCTGATATAAACGTTAGACGTATCTAATCTTCCTTGCAGACAGAGAGAAAGGGAGAGAGGAGAAATTGAATAGAGATGCTTGTTCAAGACACAAATAAAGACCAAATTATTCTTCAGTGTACTTTAAATGGCACTCAGTTCATTGATAACATTCCTTATATGAATATCTGTAGGATGGTTTTTTTTCCCTAAAAATGTTACCACATGTGCTCGGCACCAAGGGAAATGCATATAAGCAGCTGTTTAAGGGAAGGCTGTTGTATTGCTACATGAACATGCAGCAAGGTGGTTTTTTTCATTCTAGGGTTATAACTTCATAACTTAGAACCTAAAAGAGCACAGGCTATATTTCTTCCCCAAATTATGAAAAAGTTATGGTTTGAGGTAAAACCTCTGCTGCAATACCAAGGGAAATGGGTCTTAGAGTTTCCAGGCTAACAGAAAGCCACAACACAAATGCAAGAAAAACAAGATTCCAGCCCATCTGAGAGGTTTGTGCCTTCCCGTGAGGCACGGAGCTGCTGCTGCGGGAGCTGGAGGGAAGCCAGCAGCCCAGCTCCTTGCACGGCTGGCCTGAGATGTCTTTAAGGGAGCTGGCATGCAGCCAGCTGCCCACGAATTACTGGCGCTGCACCCAGACCTGTTGCAGGCAGGCAGGTTGCTCAGGCTGAGCACATCTTGTCCTCGAGCAAACACCGACTTGACCCGTGGAGCAACCCAAGTCACCTGCCAACACCCCGGTCCCAGGAACAGGGGCTCCCATGACTTTTGGGTGCTGTACCTGTCCCAGTTAACCCGCACTTTACTGGGCTCTGCTCCTCATGTGTAAGGCAGAGATGATGGTGTTTTGCTACCTCAGCAGAGCTGGGAGAGTAAACACACGATGGAGGCACCAGAGCACCGCCGCTCCCCCTATTTCTTGAAAATTTTCATCCACAGATGCATTAATTTGTGTGCACTGTGCCCAGAATCCTTTACAATTCGTAGGTAACTAATAAAAAAGCAATGATGTGTGAAGGCCTTGTTGAATTACTAATGCAGATAAATTAAAAAAAAAAAAATACCCTTCCCTTGAATCAGATCAAGTCAGGCCCAACCACAGTTTGCTCAGCATCTTTTTTTTTTATTATGTTTTGGGGTTTTTTTCATTTGCCAAAGCCACAGGCATCTTTAAATTAGTATATCACAGGGATAATCAAAAAATTCTCCCTGCATTACACAGATAGAAGCAGCTGGACACCTTGATGGGTCCATATTGTAGGCTCAGAATGATTTCATACCCTGCTAGAAAATTTCAGGTGAAAGGAGAGAGTGGGAGGGGGTGTGGAAAGCCCCAGCTGCTGCTGGACATGCTGTGGTAAAGGAGGGATGCCCCAGCAGAGCTCCAGCCTGCGTGGGGTGCAGTGCATTGCCATATCACCCGACTGAGCAGGGGTCACCTAATGCCATCTGCAGAACTGTGTAAGCTGAGATCAGCAGGAGAGGGATTTTAGGACTGATACAACCTTGTTTCATCCAGTGAACTAGAGGCAAGGAAAGCAGTAAGTCCACAGAAGACTCTGTGCCCAGCTGCTACCAATACTCCTTGTCCATTTTGGGGGGCTGGCAGTTACCCCTCTCCATTCTGCTTAGCTTTATGAGTGCCTCTCTGTCCTCCACACGCTGCAGAGACCTAACTTTCACATCTTCTGAGGCAGGACTCATTTAGGATGACTGGTGCTCCCTGCCCAAAATAATGCCACCAAGAATCACTGGAAACTGCTGGGAAAGCTTGCCTGCTCCTAAATCCCACAGTCCTCTTCCACGCTGTCCATGAACCACCTACGAGCATCCCACCTGGTGTCACCTCTTTGCAGACAGCATGTAGACGGCTATCCTGCCTCCTGCTACACCAGAAGGCACGACATGGAGGATGAGATGACCCAGACGGAGTGGAGCTATTTGGACGAGTCTCTGGCTGCCAGGGAGGATGGTAAGTTCATTTAAAAAAGCCCTGTCCAACATCTCAAGTGTTCAAAATTGTAGGTTTCTTTTTAAAAGTGGCTTTTTGGCATCAGTTTACTGAAAAATAAATACCCACAAGGTAGGCTTTTTTCAGCAGAAATTTTGATTTGGTTGAAGCACTTTGACAAGGATAAATGCCTCTTGTTCCCAATATCCTGAGTTCTGTTCCTCCCCTGTTATGTGAGGTACCCTCCTGGTAAGTCAGGGCAACGCTGAACACCTCGCCTGATAGCCCAGCATCTGACGAACATCATCAGGAATGCTCTGAGCCCATACAACCCCATCCCACTCTGTCAAAGAGCAGGAATGAGCAGATTTTGCAGTGAGCTGCACCTTGAAGTCGGACTGGGATGAGCAGATTTTGCAGTGAGCTGCACCTTGAAGTCGGACTGGGATGAGCAGATTTTGCAGTGAGCTGCACCTTGAAGTCGGACTGGCTCTCCATCACCACCCTAAGCCATGACTCTGGAGCTGAGGGATGACACCTGCTGAGGTAGGAAGATGCCCAGAGATGCCCAGCATCTCCAGCCCACGCTGTGTTGTCTCAGTCAACAGAGATGGTCACGACCCAGAATGGAGGTATATGCTAGTTTTCAGCTTCTTGATTTTAATAGGCCTCCTCAGGCTGATGGATCCCTCTCATTTTGCCTGAAAAAGGGGAGTGAAGTGAACTTCACTTGAAGTTCACGAGCGTTTCAATGGTGCTGTCACTGCAGTCTACCAGCAATGTGCAAAAGCCATTCCTCCCCTCCCTGCCTCCTGCAGTCCTGAGGTTGTCCCTCCTTGTTGCCACCAGCAAGACGGGCATCTGTAACCATCCAAGGTCATTTTTTGAGGCTAGCATGTCCTTTTAGGTTAAAGTGACTCTTCCATCTCCAGACATCCCAGTTCAGAAGGACATTTGAGGGCCTTCTAAACCATTCGCAAATGTGATTCAAATCAATCACGCTGATTTCCAGGGGCACATTAGACACCTAAATATTTGAGGGGATCCTGGCCTAAGGGTTTCTTTGTGAGAGAAACACAACATTGTCACTAGGCAGTCTCAGCCCACGAGGGTTTATGAAATGCTTAGCTAGCAAAACAAAAAGCATTAACTTCTTGGCTACAGCTTTCTGCCAAAAGATAGGCAGGTCGTGCTTCAATGCGGATGTCTCAGGGAAAAAATGTGCAGTGCATTAGAGAGCTGTGACTCATAGAATAATTATCCTCGTTTCTCATAGTTTATTAATAATTTAAACCCAATCTTGGTGTTATTGATCTATCATTGAATTGGAGATTTATTTCAGATCTGTAGTCACTGAAGCAGTAAATTTAATCCCCCTTCCCCTCCCACCCTTCCATCCACTAAACTCACTTTATAACTAAAACATGATGTTTAGGCTGTTTCGGTAATACAGAGAGTAGAAGAAGAGCTCAGAGGCTGTGGGTGGCAGAAGCAGCCTTAAGCCCACAGAAGACCAAGGCGAGCAGCATTAAGGTTCTGGTTTTAATATACCTTTTTCAACCAAATCATCCTCTGCACATGGTCTCAGGAATGCCAAAAGGACCAAATGCTACTTGCTCGCATGCGCGTCACAACCAGACCCTAAACCAGATTTGCCTGTTTTCATCTGCATTTGCTTGCCCATTCCCACAGTTAACCATCAGTTTTGCACATGTTCCAGTTGTGGATCCCAGTCCTACTCTTTGTCCTCTGGAAGTACAGATATGAGCTCACCGAGCTAAAAGCACCTGCAAGATGTAGGCTGTTGCAAGGCACACAAGATCTTGGGCCCAATCCTAATCTTACTTAAACTGGTGATAACCTGAAGCAGCTGCCTGGGTGTCCCTGGAGTACCATGAGTGTAAAATCAATTTAAGTGCGTGGAGGATCAAGCCTAGAAAACTATAAAGTGAAGACTCCTACAGCAGTGCTCACTCGGCTGTAACATGTGTCTGGTGCATTCACTAACATAAGCAGCAAGACCTGGCCTTTTAAAGGAAGCCAGGAATAGAAAACAGCATGCTTTATGGCTGTGAAGTGCCCAGAAGAGTGATTTCTGTAGGCAAATGAAATACATTTTTATTAGACCAATTGAAGTATACAGTTGGGGTGGAAAATGTGTTCTTGGCTGTACCATCTCTTTCTCAGGTCTAAAAGAAAGCAGCAAATGTGCCCAAATGCTCGTCTGTTCTTTTCCATCTATATTAATGGATACGGTTAAAGACATTACCATCCCCTGCCAGCCCATCCTTGTTGCTATCCTTAGACCCTGCAGATGGAACCACAGCAAGTGGGGGCTCTTGGCCACGGCTGGGTCTTCTGCAGCTATGGAGATGTGCAATGGGGCCAAGCTGTTACAGCCTTGCCATAAAAAGCAAACAATACTCAGTGTACCAGGCAGAAAGGATGCGTTTGTGGGGTAAACCGCTGGCGTGCACCCATGAGTGTGAGCTCTTAACGCATCCGATGTTTCTTGTCCAAGTGGAAGACATCCCTGGAGGTGAACAGCAGGAAAACAAATTACAACAAACTCAGCGTAGTCTATAACTACGTTTTCTGGAGGTGTCATTATTACTTAAATAGTTGTGCTGGGTTTTCCTTGATTTGAGTTTGGGGGATTTTTGGTGTTTGGGTTAGGTTAGCTAAACCTGGAATAAGACCAGGGAAATGCTGCTACTTCTTTGTTCCTGCAGGACAAGGGATGGTGCCAGCAGTAACACATCAGGGTGCAGGTGCTGGGTGTTGTGGGGCTGTTGGGAGGGGAGCAAAGCCAGGGAAATCCACGTCTGGAAACGCTGCTGGGTGGCTGGATCCCCGTGATGCTGGGTCCCTTCTGTCCTGATGGGACCGTTGTCATCAGTGGGTCACAGCTTCTGCAAAGCCCAGGCTTGCTGGCATTAAACCTTTCTCTTCTGTGAGGCCTGAGAGACTTGTTTGGCAAGATTTCACCCAAAGACATGAATTCCTAGAAACTGTAGCTTTCCTGCAGTTACAAAGGAGTGACCTCCCTTCCTCCCCCTCCTCGGTGAAATAGGTGGAGTGAGTGATCACAGGCACAGGTACCCATCACTAGTGCAAGTGTGTTTTGTGTACCCACCTGCAATGGGAGCACATTCGGTGCCTCTCTGAGTACAGAGCCCTTCCTCCCACAGTTTAGTTGTGCACCAGGCAATTAGGAGGGTATTTTCAGTACTGAGCAGCCAAGTAGAGAAACTGAGCATCACTTCAGGGCACAGTTCACCCAGAATATGTTATTTAATGTGTTTAGGTCTCATTGCATCCTGGCAAGGTAAGGAAATGCCTTTTCCTGCCCTTTTAGGAGTGGGTAACTAGAGAGCTGTGTCCTCGTCTCGTCCACCCTGAGCTAGGTGCCTACTCCTCCGAATCGCTTGCTGGCGGTGCCTGTTCCTTGCTGTTGGCAATATTAGGCTCCTAATTCAGGCACTTCACTTACAGGGGCAATCGTGGGCCTTGTTTCAGCTCGCACAGGTCTCCTGACCCACGGGACACCCTCCTCAAAAGGCCCAGGTAAGGTATGTGCAGAGGCAGGTCATGCTCAGCTGGCCCACTGCTCCCCTCCACCGAGCTGGCTGGAGGGGGAGCACATGGTCCCCACCCTGTCTGGCACCCCTCGGAGGCTGCGACGGTGCAGAAGTAGGTTTGGCGCTGTGTCCTCATGCTGGGGGAAATTCTGTTCTTCCCTCCAGCCATGGAGGTGCTCTCCAGGGACACCGAGGTGTACCCCAAGGCCAGAGAGAACAAGGGGCCAGCTGAAACTGAGGAAGAGGCAGTGGCCAAGGATGGAGAGGAGAATAACCAAGCAGGACTGTGTGAGCAAGGTACAGTGTGATATTTGGAATAATCACAGCCACTGTGAGATAAATCTGAGTTTTCTAGGTGCTCATCTGCCATCCTCTGAAAATCCTGGGCTAAACTAAAAAACATTTCATTCATAAGAATGTCCGAAGCATTTGAAGTCCTCCTTTTGCCACTGTGGATGAGAGGTTAGCACTGTTTGGTAGCCATGGAGGACAAGTCGTCCTGTCTAGTCATCCAGGGCCATAATAAAAATGAGGAGGGAAATGTGAACGGGAGCATTTTTGTCAGAATACTGAAGTTAGCCTCTAGGAAAGGGCCAAGTGGATGCCTGGGAGTACCAGCCTTAAACTGAAGGGTCGCAGCTCTCTTTCTCTCATGGTCTTCCTCCTCAATTTCAATGGGCTTCAGTTCTGTCACATCTCAGCTGGGTGGGACATGGGGTGTCAGAGATCACAGGAGGCAAGAAAACCTTGTGGTTTGGAGAAAAAATAGTTGGGAAAGGGGATGAAAGAAGAAAAAAATATGAATCTGAGAAAGAGGGCAAGAAATATCAGATTAGAGAAGGAAAAAATATCAATAGCTGAGGGGATATGAATGAAAAACTGAGGACAGACCCCAGGAAGGAGAGGAAAAAATGAATAGGGACCAGGAGAGAGGCAGAGCAGGGGGGGCAGTGGGAAAACAAAGAGTGAGACATAGAAAGGGGAGGTGGATGTAAATTAGAAACAAAACTTAGAGGAGAAAATATTTAACAAAATTGCAAAGTGAAAACTGCGAAGCAAAAGGAGGCTGATTGCAGAGAGTAGGGGAGATCGGCTCAGCAAAACCACGCTCCTGGTTGTCCATTGAAAGTTTGGTGACAAAACAGAGCAGAGAAGGTAACTCCTTTCTTCTTCCTCTGTCTGGATATCTGCAGTCCTCAGAGGAATCAGGCTGTGAAAGACAGACTGCAAAGCACTTCCTTTCTGTTTGGGATAAAAAGCACTCATTCTGGGGAGAAAAGGGGAAAGGGCAGAAAGAAGATATTCTTGCTTTTCTTTTCTTTTTTCCCTTTTTTTTTCCTTTTTTTTTTTTAGGTTTTTTTTTTTATTTTCACAACGAGCTTTGACACACATTTTAGGTAGAGAGTGGCTGCCCAGAGCAGGGGACATGCTCTGTAGTGAGGTCTGCTCCAGCATTTTCCAGAACAGATACCATGCAAACAGAGGAGCACAAATGCAGAGTCACTGGTTGTGCTACCTCTCTTTAACCTCCCGAAACCTCTGGGTCTCCCATCGCTGGGGTGCAGCAGCTTGAAATCTGCAAGAGGAGAATTCCTGGAAATCCGGCTCTATGCCTTCCCCCGCCCTGCAGCTCCTCCCTCCATCCCTACTTTTGCTTGTCAGGCATTTGTATAAATAGGATTAACATCTGCAGTTACACTTAGCTAGGTTGCAAATTACAGAGGCTATCAAGTCTTGTGCTTCAGGGCATACAATGATTACCATCAGAGGGGCAAAAATGAGTTTTTCCAATAACAGAATATTGCAAGATTGACTGAGGACATTACAGGGCAGAGTGGATTAGCCTTTGCCATCAGTATCAGTTATATGTCATTACCGCATCAAAGCGCCCCTCGTGGGTGAGCCACCTCCATTCAGGCAGCGTTGGAGGTGGCTGGTTCCGGAGGAGTAGGGTTGGTTGTTAAACCCAGCACTGATTTCTGAAGCTGCTTATAAAATGTGCCTCCAGCAAGCTGAGCCCCCTGCTTCTGCTTGCTTATGTCCTGGGCTGCATGCCTTCAGCTGGTTAGAGGAGCCTTCCCTCCTCTCCTTTGTCTCTTGGCATTTCCCGACTCTGGTGGGATAAAGAGGTATCAGAGGATTTGGGACCCACTATAACAGGAGGGTGGAAGGTGCCTGACCGACAGGTCTGCTGACCCCATCCTTATGGTGCTTCCAGGGGCTTGCGAGAGGGGCTGAGGTCCCTGTTAGCTCTCTATCATGTATGGCCAACTTTGCTCACCCTCAACTTTCAGACCATCTCATTTTCTTCATCTTGGCAGAAAATGATTGTCTCATTTGAATGGAAGACCTAGAATTGACAGAAAATCTAAAATAGGAAACATAATTAACAGCAAAACTTTTAATTCCCCTTTCTAAGCCATTTCTCAATGTGTTAGTGCTTATTTATTGAACCTGGTTTGACATTTAGACAGTTCCTTTTAATGCTAATAGGGTTGATTACCAGGATGAATCCCACTGCTTTGAGAAAATGGCTGCTCAGTATTCAGAGCTGCCAAGTTCCCCCTGCACAGAAATACCTGTCTTTCTTCACAAGAAATATGTATTATTCAGTGAAAATATATTAAATTAAGGCCATTGCAGGAGTGAGGAGCCTGCGCCAGCAATGCCGCACCAGCAGCCCATGCCTGAGGTGTGGGGCCGTGGGGTACCCAGGCTCTGCTTTTCCATGGCTAAAAATTCCCTCCAGCCCCAGTGGGATGGGGCCAGCCCACGCGTGGGGAACTGGGTTGGGGTTTGCCTTGGCTCATCAGCTTGGCTGTGGTGCCAGGGGGTCACCCTGGGGGTGGCAGGACCCCCCAGCTTGGGTGGGGAGTCCCAAGGAGGAGGAAGAGTGGGGCAGCTGCAACAGGAGAGGGAGAAGAGGAAGAAGAGGAAGCCACCTGGTTTCCCCAGGCTGCAGCCAAGAGCTGGGGTTTCCTGCTCTTGCCCACTTGCAGTTTACACTATACATTCAGGACTCTCATCTTCCTCCCTGTCCTACAGAGCCAAACACAGCAGGGACTCCTTAACGGAAATCTAGGGGCAGGAAATGCGGATGGGGTTTTTTTTCCCCATAGCAGTCACTATCAGATTATTTGCTTCAGTGTGTGTAATGGAGCTTTTTGTGCTCCCTCCCCTGCAGATCAATCGACCAGACAGAGCTCTGATTGTCCTCAGTTTCAACGTATATCACCATTACTCCTTCGGAGCTGCTGCAAAATAGCACGGGTGTCAATAAGAATAGAATTTGGCCTTACGTTTACTTTAAATTAGGCTTTATAGGTGAAAATGGTAGGTTTTCAGGAACTAACCTCACCTCCACATTACTGAGTGTGCAATGTCAACACGAGGCTGCTTGGGCAAGGCAGCAGCCTCCAGAAATAGGGCAGGCTCCTAAACGCTGAGAGTGACAAGCCAGCCTGGCTTGACAAGCTTTGCCAATGGCTAGCCAAGCACAAGGAGATTACCCTGATCTGGGCAACAGAGATACTTGAGCTCAGGAATTTCTCCCCAGGGTGTGATTACCTTGTAATAGCCACTATCCCTCATTCTGGTTTCTAGCTAGAAAGGAGGTGCAAAGCGAGGCTTCTAGTTTGTATCCATCAGCTGGTAAAAAGCCACAGCATGGCTTTTAAGGCAATCTTGGGAAAGTGCACAGGGCCACAAATGTCCCTGTCTTAAGGTGGTGAGTTTTCAGTCAGAAGATGCACTTATGTATTGTGTCATCAGAGCATCCAAGTGTTTGTTTTTAATTTACATGGGGAAAACCTGAGCGAATCACTCAGTTTGGGACTGACGGTTCAATCGTTCAAGCCACTGCTGTAGATTTTCTTCTTTTTTTGTTCACTCTCCCATCTTTCATAACCATGCATCATAAGCAGAACAGGAGCCACCCTCTTTCAGTGATGCCTTGGAACAATGGAAACCAAAATGATCCAGGTCAGCCTGGGGGAAGGTGAGATGACTGTCATAAAACATCCTTGTTCAGAGACACAGCCGCTGCCAGGACACATTTCCACCGCATGGTGAGATGCACATTAGAGGTCTGCATGTAGCATGAGGTGCTACAGAGGCTTTTGCTTTGGGAGCTAAAGGAAAAGGGACCTGCCTGCAAGTCTTGGTGGAAAGATTTTTGAGCTGAAAATTGCATTCAGGCTGGAAAGCCACCGAGCAGCTCCCTGTGATGCAGGGGGCTTCATCGGAAACAGTGACAGGCAGCAGCACCAGACATGTTGGGCCACATTTAAGCTGCTTTGCCTTAGCGGGAGACATGACCTGGTGTGGAATGCAGGACGTAAGGATGACTGCAAAGGGTCAGCCCCAAAGTGTGCCTGGCCCAGCACCCTGCCCTGGACTAGAGCCAGCAGATGCTCAGGAAGCAATACAAAAATGGTGCAAACATTTGTTTATACTTCCCAGAATACTCTCCATTCCCCTAGTGGTCTGTGACTCGCGGAACTGTAGATACCGTCTCTGCATTTAATAGCCCTGGATGGATTCTTCTTCCATCAATTAGTTTACACCCTATTGAACCAACGCAAACTTTAAAGATCCACTGTACCCTGTGGCAAGAGTGCCACAGCTAAAAATCTCTTTTGTTTGTTTTGAACTTGTCACTTAATAGTTTTCTTTGATGATCAATTTCTTCCTTTGAAGAGCACTGAATAATGTGAACAGCTGTTCCCCAGTCACGCCACTCACTCTTCCCATCACAAAACTCGGTCATATTTCTTCTTCAGTCATTTTTTCTTCCAAGATAAAAAGTCTTAATCTATTCAGTCATTCCCTGAATGGAGGCCCTTTTATGTCTTTGATCATCTTCAATTGCCTTCCTCTGTAACTTTTCTATTTCTTCTGTATCATATTTGAGATTGGTGAATCAGGACTGCACAGTAGTATTCAAGAGATGGGAGCCCATGGATTTCTACAGCAGCATAATGATTTCCTCTGTTTTGCCCTCTCCTCCTTTCCTAATAATTCCTAGCTTTCTGTTTGCTTTTTTGATTGCTACTGAGTGTTGAACTGACATTTGCATAGAGCTATCTATTATAACCTGAAGATTTCACTCCGAAGTGGAAATAGCCAGCTCAGAGCCCATTATTTTGTATGTAAAGCTAGGACTGTCTTTTCCCATGCGCATCACTTTACATTTATCTACATCAGATTTCATCTGTGATTTTATTACCCTTTTATTCAGTGCCACGAGGGTCTTTCTGCAACTCTTCACAGTCAGCCCTTTGCCTCAACCACCCAGAATATCATCAACAAAATTCTCTCCCTGCTCACCACTATTTTGAGATTATTTATGAATATTTCAAAATTCAAAATTTAAAAAATATTTCAAAATCGTGGGATTTAGGCTAATTTAGCAGCTTTCCCTCTCAAATTTGAAGTGCCAGGTCCCAAGGAGAGGGAAGAAATGCAGTTTCCCAAGCTCTTGGGTTGCCACAAGAGATCAGTTGGCATTTCTGGGAATGGATGGCATTGTGCCTAACCAGCAGGTCTACCTCTCCCCTTGCACAAATAGATGTGGGGGTGGTGCCACTTGCTGGGATATATGTGTCTGCCCCCTCCACCAGACTGTACGGGACCAGCGGGAGATGGACAGGGTTATGGTGGCCCTTCCTGCTGCTGAAGCTGGACCCTGGCACAAAGAGGCATGCAGAAGTCCTGGGGCCCCAGGAGAGGAGGTGGAGGGAACTCAATGGATGGCAAAGCCTTTCTCTGAGAAAAACCTCTGCACACAAAGTTTTGAGGTATCACTTTGAATGAATAGGAGCTAACTGGCAACTATTCCTTGCAAAAAGCCACGTGTGAGCCTGTTGAGCTTGCCCAAGGGAGTCCAAGGCTGGAACCAGATGAGGAGCCGTTGTCCACGGGAGGAGACTATGAGGATGACAGGACTGCGACTGACCTCCACCCGGGTGAGGTGAGACCCAGCCAACCAGTTAGCGAGAGGAACCAGGAATTACCATGACAAGCACTTTTTCTGTGGTGTTTTTTTCTTGGGGAGCAGCACCTTGCAGCAGTGCCCGGCGGGGGTTCACTGCTGGGGGCAACAATGAGGGGCTCTTCTTTCTGCCGGGGACATCCTTGTTTGGCGAAGAGGCTGGAGGTTGCCACTGCTATTTGTAGGCAAAAGGAGTCAGGTTGAGCATCACTCCAGCACTGGAGACAACGGTGAAATTAATTCAGAGGAAAAAGTGAACAGCTTTGGCGGAGGGTTCCTCATTCCTGTCCTTGGTGTACCTCAGAGCCATGGGGTCGCACCAAACATGTTTCCCTTTCCTCCCCAACCCCACTAATTTCTTGTTGCAGCCTTTAGATCCACGCAGTGCAGGATTTGCCAGCTCTCTGGCGAGACATCTTCCAGAAAAGGCATACAGCTTCCAGAAAAATGCTCTGTGGAGGTGATTTGATGCTCTTGCAGTTGTGAAGGGAGAAAGGAAGATAGTGTCTCTTCTATGACAGTGAAGCAAAAAAATTGCTCCAAAGGGCAGAGACTCTAACCTTTAAGAGACTTAAGCTTGAGCATCAGAAAAACAGAACCCATTTGATGAGAAAAGAGCAGGTGTCAGTGACTCAGGCACAAACTCTCTCTTGAGCTGTGGGAGGACCTGTGCCTCCTGGCAAAAAAATGCACAGGTGCATGAAAAAAACCCACTAGTTTCACAGATCCACAAAGCAAAAGAGAAATTCAGGAGAAAACCAGTGGCAGACCTGCTGATACTACAGCCATCAATCCCCTCCTCATCTGAGTAGGAATGGCACTCAGTCACCTTAAACACAAAGGCAGAAGTCTATATTTCCATCCTAGCCTTTTGGCCGATGGCCGTGCCGCTGCCCACTCCAGGGACTGAAACTGGGGACTGGTGAGTGCCGGGGGCTCCTTTGTCGCAGCTGAGGGGTTCAGCTGTGCCTTCACCCCTTGCTTGTTCACGGGTAAGGTTTGGGGCTAGAATGGCTGTGTGGTGTGCTCAGTGCCAGCCCACTGCTGGTGAACCACACCAGCTTGGCGTGCGTGTCTGCACAGCCCAGCGGCCGCAATAGGGGATATGAAATCAGTTCCTTCGGTTGCTGATACAAACTTCCCGTTTCATTCTGGTCGAGGCTGGAAGGAACCCTCTTTCAACAGGAGGGTTTTGGAAGGAACAAGTAACAGATAATAACTCTTACCACCACCAGAAAGGTAGATGTGGATTGTAGACAGAGCACAACTTTTGTATAAGCAGCAGTGACTGGACCAGCACAAACCTGCAATGCATGTAAATAAAACCAGAGTACACTGAAAAAAACGTACAGGTGCCATTTCTCAAACCTGGTGGCACCAGGGTTTGTGCTGTTGGCCATCCCACCCAGCCCCGGAACACAGCTGGCTGATGGAGGAGGAAAACCCACCCAGAGAGCAACCTGGGACAAGATGGGGTGGCTCTAGGTGACACGACTGCTCATGGTAGAAGGCATCGGGATGACTACTATAAATACTACAGAGACAAAAAAGGCCTTTAAAGCTAAATCAGACTTAAACCACTTTTGAACAATTATCAGGCAGGAGGAAAGCTAATCATGAATGTTTCCATCACAAATGCTTTACAAACATAGATTTTTTTTCCTTTCCAGAATGCAAAGGTTATCATTTTCCTTGAAGTTCCTCCATATCAATATTGCCTTAAAAACTGAGTGCATCTAGTTTTTTTAATGTAGTTTCTCAGGGTTTTGTTTTTAAAGACAAGATGGGAACTCCTTTTTTTGTTCTAAAAGTTTTAAAGTTTTAAGCCTTTTTTTGCTCTTTTTTCACTTTTGTGGTGCTTCACAGGATGTTAAAAGAAGGCCAAATTATCGAGTTGTTCATATTTTCACATGAAAAACAGCTATAACGTTCCATTGCGTTCTTAGGAAGGAAGTGTAAACATGCCAACTGCATTTATTTGGGAGCACAGATAATTAAATATAACCTGCGTTTCCTGACATTATATGTATATACATGCTCAAAAGGAGTTCTGGTGTCACACTAAATGCAGTGGGTTTGGTTGCTTTTACGGAAACAGCCTAGACTTAAGCCCAATTTACTTCTTTGAAAAATTAATGAAGCTGATGCTGAATTTCCATTGTTCTCTGAGGAGACCACCTGGACCGAAGAGTCTACAAAGTGCACCTTTTGCAGTGCTCCTGAAAAGCCAGTCCCAACAGTGGTGGATCTGAAGGAACAACCCCAGGAAAATGTGAGTCTACCCATACCACGTGAGCATGCCTGTAACATTAAGTTCCTTCCTGGCAAAAGGGAGAGCAACCATCCCAAGGCAGTGGCAGACAGCCCCACCACTCCTGACAGGCACTGCACCCCACAGCTCTTTTGCTGCAGGAGATATAAGGAAGTGTTTGATGCTGTCATCCAAGAGCAGATGAGTGAAGATAAAGCGGAGGAAGAGCTGGGCATCGCTCCCCATACCAACCCTTCCCAAGCTGAGCTGAGGAGAAACATCAAGGATAAACTACTGCAGCAGTAAGGGACCGAGGGAAACTGGCCCAAAGCCCTGGCGGGAGGAGAGAAGCCCCATCACAAGGTCCCTTCACTCAGGTCCCAAGAAGTTTCACTGATGGAACCTGCTCATGGGGTAGTGGCACTGCTGCCCATGTGCAGCAACAAGCGTTGAGGCATCCTCATGTCAGTCCTGTGATGGTATCAGTGGCAGAAAAGATCCATCACCTGTTCTGGACAGGACATGCTGAGCAGGCAACAGTGCTGAAAGGGGCCATTAATGTTGGATCAGGTTGGTTCAGTGCTGCCAAGGCAATACTTGCCTGAGGGTCCTCACATAGCTCATCTTCACTGTAGGGCCCTTACAAAAGCACTGGTGGGCTTGATGAGGATCAGCTAGAGCTGAGGGCTCAGCAGTCATCAGCTGATCCATCTTTACAATATTTGCATTGAAAGTTTACACTCGCAGATTAGGAAGCTCCCTTAAAAGAGGGATGGGGCCAGATGCTTTCCCAGATGGCAAAAGGTTTTCCCAAGCTGAACCCCAGGTAGCTGTTCCCTCACAAGAGACCCTGAAGGCATCTGATCCCACTCAGGGACTCCCTCCCATTGCACAGCCCCTGCACACCTTCCCACCACAGCTGCTTTAATCCCCACACCCAACAGCCTTGATGGACATGGTTGTGACTTCCAAACCTCCTCCCAGGCTGCCAGGCAGCACACGAAGGGCCTAGCTCCTGTTTTACTCCCTGGGAATGCATTGTTCCAAGAGCATACTATGGGTGGCCATGGCTGGGGCATGCTGGCTTTGCCAAGGTAGGCAGAGACCTGGCTGCGTCACTTGAGATATCCATCCTTCATTGCTCTTTCCCCTTTTCTCCCACTGTTTTGGTCCTTTGGGGGTCTTACCTGTAAGTGCCATCATACCTTCATGGGAGCAACAGCCCACACCAAAATTTCTCTGGTGCAGAGGGTCAGCACAAGTCTTGAGTGCCACTCAGGTCTCCAGGTATGACCTGGTTTGAGCCTTTTGGGCAGGGTCTGTCTTCTGGCTCTGCAGCGCCAGCAGCATATATGGTGTGCAGCACTTGGTCCCAACAGCCACGCAAGCTGAGTTTTTCCCTGGGAGACCAGAGTGACAGGCATGGGTACAACACGCAGGTGAAGCGAGGCAGGGCATCCAGCCACCTGTGTGGTGAGATGTGTGGGCAGGATGTCCTGAGGGTTGAGACTCACCTCACTTCTGCAAGCCCATACCTATGCCTTCCCCCATCACTGGCAGCTCCCCTTGACCGAAGGGCAGGAAAAAGGGTGTTTCTACTGTGTGTTTCATCAGACTTGTAATGAGATGGATCTCCTATTTCTCTGCTTTGGCTACAAAAGCCATCTATGGTGACAATCTCATATGCAGACAACTGCATTGCTTCAGGTGAATCTTGATATAACATCCCATCATACTATTTTTTCCCTTAGATTACGTGGGTAGTGTCATTAGCCAACAATTTGATCTTATTTTTAACTTCCCTTTTTTTTTTTTTTTGATCTTAGGTTGGATGAAGGAGGCTTTGAGAGTTACAGGGAAATATTTCAGCAGTATCTGGCATTTGTTCCCGGCAAGTACCTTTGCTAGTGAGTTGTCATTGCTAGGCTTGACGTGGGGCCAGAAGCACGCGGTAGCTTCAGTGCACCCAGAGAAGAAGCAGAGTCTGCAGCCCTTTTTGTAGTAAAATGTGCCATAATACTCATTACGAGTGGCCAGGGACCTTCATAGTTTCTCAAAACACAGGTCTGCACAATCCCCTGCCTACAAGGCCTGTCATCTCCAGGCAATATATTTTCTGGCTGAGAGGAGTAGGAGATGGTATAGAAGAGACTTGCTAGTTCATGTCTAGTCCATCCTTTGCTATAAGTAATTCTCAGCTGTTCATGGGCTGGACAGTTCATTGTAGTAAGCAAGAAGATCCCTTACATCTCTTAGGAAAGCCATCCTGCAGCATCACAGAGCCTACCCCACCCTAGTTAGGTTATATTTTCCCTTTCCGCTTATTTCTCCTCAAACAAAGCAAAAGACACAAAAACTCCTCAGTCCCTTCCTCCATCCCCCCTCCTCTCCAAGAAATCCATGACACAAGGCTCAGAGAAACAAAGCTGCATCACCTTTTCCTCAACAACAACCTTCAAAAACTTTTTCAGGGACTAGAATTTCATTCAGACTCTCAAAACAAAATGAATACATCGTCAAACCAAAGACTACCCCTTTCAAAAAGCAACGATGGACATCAGTACCTCCAGAACACCTACTGGAGCTGGACAGGAATTTTGTTGCGGAGCACTTAAAGGTGGGTATGGCCTGTTGGATCTCTTCTTGTTGCTTTTCAGGGAGGGATTGTAGAGAGCTGTATAGTGTTGGCTTTGGTCATACCCCATGAGAGTCCAGTCAAACACATTTAGATACCTCCTATGATACAGAGAAGATTCTGATTCAGCAAAACATTAAAATGATCGTCAGTGGGTGCGCTAAGTTGACGGGGCATACTAACCTGTGGCTGAGGTGGAAAGCTGAGTCTGGCATCCCTGGGGTTTTACTGGAATTGTAACTGTGTGTAAAGGGTTTTACTTATGGAACATCCTATGCAGCTTGAAGGCTGAACACCACCAGTGAGTGATCTCCACCCGTACTGAAGCCTCAGACCCTGCTCTACTCACTTCCTTACCCTTCAGCTCTCTTAACCTCCAAACCAGGCTGCCCTGTCCAAACTGCCTAGCATGGATGGATCCAGGCTCCTTAGCTAGGAATTACTTCGGGAAGCGGTCCTGGTCCCAGGCCAAGCCTCAGTCCAACAATTTAACAGCACAGGCAAAAAAGCTTTGCAGGGTTCAGGGAGCCTTGAATTCATTAGTAGGGATGTCACCATTGTGTCCAGCAAGGAAGGGGGCTCATATGGCAGCTCTCCCTGGAAAACCAGGCTGGATGCAATCAAAAGAAAGACAATTATGGGTCAAGGAGCTGATTTTTGTGAGACTGGCAAAAGTACATTGCATGGTCTCTGTCCCCACCTAAGGAAAGGGATCCCTGAGATATTCCAACACAAGCTCATGTGGCTTATAAATCACAGAGGCCCAACCAAAAAAAGAGGTCATGGAGGGCTGTACAAAACCTGGCAGTGGCTCGGCAGTGCCTTGGCAGTGGGATGAGAGCTGCCCGAGGGTCCTGGCACCTCTCCAGGGGCAAGTGGTTACTGTGGTCCCCACCAGAAACAGCTACCGTGGTGTCCCCTCCACCCCAGCACCCACGAGAAGCAGCTCCTCGGAGCCCATCATCCCAGCCCCAGTGACCCCAGGAGGGCAAGGAGAGATGGGGAGCCTGCCCCATCAGCCGGGGGCTGGATGGGACACCCCCGCCAGCTCAGCCTCCCGCAGCATGGCTTTTCTCTTCCCTCCCCTCTCCTGCCTCTCCTCTCCCTTCCCAAACCAGAAAGCATTGCTGTTTCTGCACACGTACAAGAAAATTACCTGTGATTTATCACACAATCAGTGATATTGTTGGCTTTTTTTATTTTCAACATAGAAGCACATTATACTGCTCTCCCCCCCTTGAAATATAGGGGTAGCAAAACCTCCTGCCTGGGACTGTCTGTCTTTTTAGCCTCATAAAAAGCCTGAAAAATGAAAGCAGGAACAATATTGTCAGTTTGTTGCTTTTTTGTTCCACTCCATCTTTTATAACCAGGAAGTAATTCTTAGCTATTTCGCAGAGCCAAAATGTGTATCTTCGGGTTATAAATTAGTGCCACAATTATGGCTGGAGTCAGCCACTTCACGTGTGTGAAATGCCTCCACCTGGGAGTTGCTGCAGACAAGTCCCTCAGGTCCCCGTGAGAGCCAAAACCTGAGCACTGCCCCTTTCTGCACAGGAGAATTAGTTGCTGCTTTTAATGATGATGGTAAAACAGAACAGCAAGGTCTCCCACTTCCCCCCTCTCTAAGCTGCTCTCCATTCTTCCCGGAGAAGCAGGCAGTAATGCTGCTTATTCCTATTAGAAAGCATTAAACCCAGCTCCCTTGTAATGCCAGGAGCTAAGCCCTTAGCAAAGAAATGTTTCTATTTCACTTGTCAGTATGTTGAAGGATAAACTACTTGTGGGTCTGATAGAAAAAGGGCTCTTGGCAAATTATATCGTCAGAGAGCAGCTAATAACATAAAATGAGAAGAGCTGAGCTTTGCACATGAAATGTGAAAACACAGATGTGAAGGATGAGTTTTCCTCAGCTATTTAAAAGTCTTTAATTAAAAAGTAAGCAAACACACAAAAAAAACCAAGGCTAGGTGGAAAGTACAGAGTGTGACGGTCTGGCTTGCCAGTGCTCTGGGGTTGGTACCGGTGGAGGGAGGCATCCCCGCGATGCTTCCCCCCAGCCCCCCGCCTGCCTCTCACTTCCTTGGTTTTGCTCCTGCAGCACTGCTGTTCTCCTGAGCCTGTAAGACGGCGTTATCCTGACGGACAGACGTTTTATCTGCTGTTCCCAGATGGAAGTGGTCAGGTTTAGTATCCAGCAGCAGTGTCGCTTGGGCGGGGGGGGGGCAGCTGCAGGATGCCCTGCCTCAAGGTGGGTCACCGTGACCGTCCTCCTTTGGGGTAACCCACCTCAGCCTCTTGGGCCGGCTATACCACCCATGCCACTCTTGCAAGGAAACGAGGTCTACAGAGCTGGTTGCCTTGGGGTTGGCTGTCTGAAGGTTGGGGGAGGCTTGAGCCACTTCCCCTCAGACACTGTCCCGCAATGGTTTTCTTCCAAAGTGTGCTTTCTGTGGGCTTTCTATGGGCTTGTCTTTCCTTAACTGTGTCTCAGCTACCCATCGGGCAACGTGGCCATTCTCATCACGTTCACCGAGGAAGCCCTGTTCACCTATTGTATCCTGGAGGACAGCAGGTACCCGGGGCTCAGGGCTGTCTTTGGGAGCCACGGCCGTGGGGTCTGCTTCCACCCTGATGGCCACCTCTGGTAAGTGCAAGCCCAGAGGTGATGCTGGGTCCCAGCTTAGCCCCAACCTGGCCTGGTGGCACCCCAGGGCTTTAAGGCATGCTGAAAACATCTCCATTTTTTGTTCCAGTTTTATTTTTTCCAGTGTGAAAGTACAAGAAAAGGAAGGAGGGCTGTGCTGCAGCCCACCAGAGTGGTGGCTTCTCATGTTGTGCACCAAGGTGCCAGGTGCCGGCAGCATGCACGGCGTGAGGGCTCTTGGGGATCGCCCCATCTCAATTGCCAGTGACATCTGTCCAGGGATCCTGGCATGAGGATTGATCTTGGCTAAGGCTGGCCGTATGGCCATGGGGGTGGCTTGGCCCCTTTATAGCATGGGGATGAGGGCGCAAGAGCCCCTGGTGGCCACGCTGGAAAAGAAGTGGGCTTATTACCCACATGGAAGGACAAACCTCAATAGCTGGAGTCAGTTAGTTTGAGGTCAACATGGCTTTTGGTTTGTTTCTCATATCCAGTGAGTGTTGATCACTGAAGAATGACTTAGGTCACCAATTTCTTGCAGTCTAAGTTGTAATATGAGGTGACCAATGGCTTTAGTAAAAACTGCTGGTGTTTAAGCCATCAAATATTAATTTTTGACACCCCAAATCCAGTCTCCGAAGTTTCCCTTCAGAAAGCTAGGAACTGGGGGAATCATCTCAATTTTACAAGCCCTCCCTGTGTTGAGACTAATTAATGGACATCTTAAATGTCTAACTGGCTATTACAAATCATTTGAAATAGCTTTTGCAATAACGCTTCCATCAGTCTCCTGCAGTCCTACCGTTTGCCTGCAGACACTCCAGTCTTTCATCCATCATGCAGCAGCCAGGTTTTTACAGCCTGGCGCTGAGGTGATCCCTAGCAGCACTAAACCATTGCTGACCCCACCGTGGGGTTCTCCTGGCCCCACTGGACCACATGTTCCCCATCGGCGTTAGCCACATGCCAGCTTGCTGCAGAGCTGAGACAGGCTGCTACGACCCTCCCAGCCTCTCCCAGCAGCCATAAATTAAGGGCAATACCAAGTGACCCCTCTGATATTTATGAAAAGAATATGATAGCTTTGATGAGAGGAAAATAGAAAACCAGCAGCCTGTGGGTAGGTTGGCCATCCCACATATGGACTGGTTCAGGCTTGTCTGCGGCTGGTGCTGTAGCACATCACAGCTGCAGTTAGATTTTTTTTTTCCTGGGGGTTTTTTGCTGCTTTTTCTGAGCTGCAGCACGAGGTAATGCTGGGGGAGGCTGAGCCAGTCTCGCAAGCCAGTGAGACAACTTCTTCATGCTTAGGCAGAAAAAACTCAACATAACACATGCTGTGCATGATAATTACTCCCTGCATGCCACGGCTGGGGGGATGCTCCAGCACCCAGAGCTGCCTACTCAGGCTGCCATGGGCTGGGGAGTATAGATTTGTATCTGTATGCCATAAACATGGGCTGTTTTCCAACACATGCTGCATTTCTCTCCCTTTTGTAGTTTGGCAAGGCCATTTCCCACACCCAGGCACATGCACAACCGCACACGCACTCAACAAGGACCTATTTTTAGCATAGAGGTTACCAGACCAAAAGAAATTACCGTGTCCAGGGACCTTCAGAAGATGTAGACATGTAATAGGAAGAGGGGGACTCACACACACACAACCCACGCTCTGTCTGAGCATCTTCTCTGCTATTCAGGGACTCATTGCTCCCCCAGGGTCCAGCCAATTTCTGTAGTGTGCTTGTACTGTAGAACAAAACCTGTTAGAAAACACAATCCTCAATCTGGTGTACCAGGTCCCAGCAGTGACTCTGGGACCACAATAACAAGAATTTTATTCAAACTGCAGACAAAAGATGGTGTTTGGGACTGGGGAATTGTTTGCTCTGGATTCACCCAGCTTCACATTTGTCCCCAGGGCCACCCTAGACCCCTGCACTGGGATCTGCTTGGACCGGGCAGGGGCCAGTCAGAGGCGCTGGAAGTGGCACGACTTCAGGCACCACACTCACAGCCCTCCCTTCCAGTCCATCACTATGAAACTGAACGGCCACATCACCATTAAAATCCTGGCTCAGGATCAAATTGACTTAACCTTCACCAGCCGCAGCAGTCACATCCGTTTCAACGTGGGGTCCCGGCTCAAGGTGGGTGCTTGCTGTGGTAGCCTTGCCTGGCTGATTCCTGCCTACCAGCCACTTGGAAAGCAGCAGCAGCAGCAGGGAAAATGCCTGGTGAAGATAAGCTTGGGGCTGCTGCATGGTACTGGTCACAGATTTTCAGGTGGAAAAATCACCGTTTCATTCAAAAGCAAATTTCCTGTCTATGTGAACCTTAATGAAATTCCCTTTCAGGAAAGCATTTAGATAAGATTGAAATGCTGTGGCTAAAGGGCAAGAACAGCACCCCTCACAAATTCATTCTGAAACACTATTTCTTTTCAAAACATTTATATTAAATGTCAGTACAAACACAAGGCTCTTGATTTTATCTAAACAACATTTCACTTAAGATGAAACAAGCATGGGGGGGAGGGGGAGGAGAGGAGTGCCAAAATCCTTTGGTCTTTGTTGTCACTCAGGTTTCCCACCTCTAACCCTTCCCTGGAGGTAGAAATGTTGTTTTGGCTAGGGCTCAGCCCTGCTCAGTGCCAGTGTGACTCTCCCAGCCTCCTGGTGTGGATCCTTGGAGCACACTAACCCTACAGCTCCCCTTTGGAGCTCTGAAACGCAGGTCACACGTCACCAGCAGCTCATGCGTGGTTGGGGGCTGTGTCCTCAGAGCAAAGGATTCAAGTTGTCTTCCCTGGTGCAGGCACAAACCAAACGTTTACAGCCCTCATAGCAATTGTCTGTATGTGGCCACAGATGTATTGCTAATGGAAACACATCTGGGGTAGCTATTCAGAAAGGTGGCAACAACCCGAGGTCAGTACGTGGAACCACAAAGCACTGGCACTTGCTCTTCCATCCCCAAAATTCAGACTTCTCAGGACCCATTGCTATGTTAGGTAAGGAAGTCATCTTCCTTGCCCCACTACTCCTGGGCAGCCTGCTCCCACCAAAGAGGGCTAGAGCCGTGAGCTTAGCTCCTCATTCCCCTTGTACGTGTGCTGGAAGAGGATCACCTCCAAAGGGGAGCTGTAGGGTTAGTGTGCTCCATGGCCATGGAGGGGAAGGGCACGCTGGACACACTACGTGGGTAAGTGTGACAGGTTGGGTTATAAGGGATGTTCTCCCACTCAGTCTCCCTTCAGGGGGTTCAGCATTAACGCTCTGCGCTTTGCGCGGGCTCTCTTTGCAGCTGAAAGATCCAGAGACAAGTCACCTACTAAAATGGCCAGAAAGCGAAGAGGAGCTCTTCCTTCAGTCCAAAAAGATTCAGCTCAGGAGCCTGCTGTCCAAAACACAGACAATGTTGCAAGACTTTTGGCAACCCCTCTCTCAGTGATATCACTCCTTGTGTTTCATCATCTTCTATCTGCATGAAATACTGAAATGAAGATATTAAGACTCACAGCAAGCAGTTACATCAGCATTTCAGATCAACTTCTCCTTCATCAAGGTGATAACAGTCACTTGAAAATAAAGCTCCTTTTTTCAAGCTCACCACACCTACCTTCCTGTACCTCCAGCCCTTGTAACACCAAGCTCATCTCATTTGAAAGCACTTAATGAATCGTCATAGGATCGGTGGGGTTATACACCAAATATGCAGTACTTAAAGGAGACGGCTTCCTTCCTACAGCTGATGAACCAGACTTTGGGAACTTGTTGTACCAGGTGTGACGGACGAGCACGCTTTGGCTCTCAGCCAGACACCCATGTTGGTGGAGAGGAGAGGACAAACAGCAGCTTGGGTACAGGGCCCAGGGGTAGTCCAAGAGAGGGAAGATAAGGGACCTCTTGGGTGTCAGGGATCCAGTTGGTGGTAGATGGTAAGTCCTGTGGCTTAGTGGCATGGTTGGCCACCAGTGAAAGGGGCCAAATGATTCTCTTTTTTTTTCTTTTGTTTTATTCAGAGGCCTTTATATCAAAGATGCGATTTGCTCCAGGGTTCAATGAGGATAAAAATGCATGAGGGTAGGAGAAAGCAACATTTGTGGACACAGGGCTGGATCTACCTGCAGTCACCACATCAGCTGCTTCAGCAGCAGTACAGGCTTTTTCCCCTTTCCCTACCCACATCACTTTGACAACACCAAACATGCACAGTTTGATGGACTATTGGTTTTGCTTGGAAAACACACAGCTAATGCTGTGCTGTGGGCATCGCTGTTGTACAAAAAGAAGTGTGAATGTCTGGCCAGCCACTTTGGCTTTCACTTCATTTACGAGATACAATCCAAAGGGCCGAACCTCTTCAGGAGGCACCAAGCGCCTGGGGAGCAACGGTCCCACATCGCTGCCCCATACCAGAGAGATACCAAATACCATAAGAAAGGAGCATTTTTCCTTAGGTTAGTTCATTCACATGACATTGTCAAAGCCAGAGGGTGAAGGGAAGCTTCACAGTGACATTACAGGGGACAAACCACAAGCCTGCGGATGATGTGTTTCTACAATACCAAGGGCCAGAAGAATAGTATGTGGTAATGAGAAACGATGGGTAGATGAGTCTGTGAGTAACCAGGCAACAAGAACAGCTATCAAATACAATAATAATTGTGATTTCTGCCACCAGCTCCCAAGTTGTCTCTTAGTAAAAGAGTTAAAATATGTTCTTGTATTACAGTTGCGGTTTCTTCCCCCTAACAAAACTGCAAGCAAAGAGACCATTTAGTCACACAAGATCATTTGTCAGTAAAGAAAATACAAATTTACTTTTATTATAACCATAAAGAGGCATTACTTTAGCAATTAGCTGTACATTCAGCACTCAGGTATACATCTGTACTAAATAAAGTCAATTCTTTCACTGCTAAAAAAAGAACACTTCTTCTCAGCGACACACTGCCTGTGCTTACAGGATGTTTATTGTCTCTGTATTACAGTTATCTTGACAGACAAGCCTCAGATTACAGAATAAAGCTTTACTCTTGGACCAAAATAGGAGGCAACATTTTTATTTAAAAAATTAAAAACAGCAAGTTTCTAGTCAGATAATATAAAGCATCTTAAATTAATCTTTTGAAAGTATTTACACTATTTGTAAACGTAAATATCTGAAACTGTACATGTTTAAACAAATGTTTGTTTAGCAAACAGGCTGTATAAACTGGTTGCTCTTCTAATCTTTCAACAGCTGTCCTAAAGCTGTCTGGATACTCTAAGAGAGAGAAGATCCCAAGCACAAGAACGACTACTGCAATGGTTTACCCTTCACGTCTTTTCTGTACAATATCTGTATTAAGTCAGTTTTATCTCTGTACAGTGACCATGCAGACCTTCTGTAAAGCTCTATAAAACCCAAATATACATATATTACAATGCACTGGACATTATTTTACAGCCTGTATTTCTACATATGTAAAAAGAAAGGGCAAGTTTTCTTCCTTATTAGTTCCTTTAGTTAATTTTTTAAGGAGTCATGTAAGGTCCTATAAGTACCATTTGTGTACCTCAGCACCACTGCTGCAACACTTCTCGTGGTAGCTTTAAATCCTACCATCTTAGTCTCCAGCCATGTGATTTGTAACAAGAAAATTATTAAATCAAAACACCACCGATGTGCAGGAAAATTTCTACATATTTAAAACTACAGAACAGGTTTTATAAATAAGTTAAAAATCTGCCATGTAAGTCACTACATTTTTCTTTTGCAGTGTGGCACAATAAAGACTTACCGCTGAGACACCCTAAAGCTGCTTGTAGTGTTTCATTCAAGTAATGGCTGAGAGTTTAGCGTTCAGCTTTCTGAAATAATGACCAACTGGTGCACACTGAACACCATGCACTGTTTACCAGTTACCAAGTACTTATCCCCTGTTTACCATGCTGATTTGACAGGTCTGCACGTTCAGTTTCTGGCATCCCCACACACCCTTACTAGCAACTTACTCCAGCGCACAGAGGCTATGTATAAGTTCCAGTCCCAGTCCCCACTTGAAACAACCACCATCTGATCTTGGGCAAGGCAAAAAACCAACTCTAACCTAAAGCTAAATACCTGAGAATCTCAATGCTAAGGTTGGCTGTAAAGCATCTGAAAATATGCAGTTCCCTCAAAAACAGGAGAAATTATATTGCACAGGTTTCCATTGCAAATCCCAAGGAACTGAGATTCTTTACATGGAGGAAGGTTAGAGCATGAAACTTCAGGTCAGACCTCACAGCTCCCCATCACAACAGTATAAGAAAAACAGCATATCCAGTGTTTCAAGAAATGCTTCACATGCAGGAAATAAAGTTTTCCCAACTAAGAACCTCTGAATTATGTTCCCCTGAACTATGTTCAAGCATGTGGTGGATTACCAGGATTTTTGGGGGGGTTAAAGAAGAAATTGAAGCATGCCCGCTGAAGTCATACCATTCTCCTTAACTCCAAGCCTTGCAAATACCTATCACCGCTCCCATTTGATTCCCTGCGCTTTATTTCCAGCGTGACTTTGAAAGCGCAGCTTTTCATTGCATATACCAGCTTATTAAAGGAAAGCAAGAAAGGCTTTACATAAAAAACAAACCAGGATTTCAACTTTGAAAACATCTGGATAAGGCAGTAACTGAGGTTCTGTAAGAGTGACCAGCNACCCCCCCACTTCTCAAGCCAATGAACAGGAATACTTTTAACAAGTCAAACTACTTTTTTTTCTTTTTTTCCTAAAACAGGGTTAAGCAGCCTGGGTAGTTTTGATGCAGACTGGACTGCACAGTGGGATCCTTCGTTTACTTCAAGCAAATTTCTTCACATTCCCTTTGCTGCCTGGCATTCAGCTGAAGCTTATTTCAGGCACCCTCACTGTTGGGCTACTTGGACATCGATAAAAGTAAGTTCACCTGAAAGTTGAAAAGAAAGCCTACATTAGACAGAGCAGCTAAGTTTCAGAACTCATGTCTTATATTTTAACCTTTAAACAGGATTCCTAGGAAGCACAGAGTCTTAGACGAATCAGAAGACAGCTACAAAACTGGTCAAAACTTCCAGCCAAATGCCTACTCACAGGCTTTTTAAAACGCAATTGTTGACCACGTTGACTAGCCATTTCAGCAGTCACAACCTAAGATGACTTCATGCGCTGTCAAGGAATTAAAAAAAAAATACATGCACTGGCAAAAAATGTTAACGTTCATCTTGGATATCTGAAACACATTTGGGATCCTTTGCAATACTTGTTTCCCCACAGATTACGATATGGTTTCCCATACAATTCAGTTTGTAGAAGTGATCCTAAGGATTAACAGATAAATGATTAGAGGAAGCCACCTCCTCTAGGATATCCCCACCCCCTTCAAGGCAACACTCCCACTCTGTGCTCCAGGTTACTCATCACACATCCCTGTGGCCACATTCACTGCAGGCTGTGTCCTCTAATCCGTAAACCAGATGATCTGGTTAAATACCAGTATCCTGGGATAATCACAATTCTATCCACATTCCCTGGACCACCAAGGTCAAAGCGAGATTTTTAAAAACCTATTCGGTTTCTGTCAGAGCATCCTAATACAAAGAATTCTTAACCCCAATCATCTCTCAGACTAAAGACCTTATCACGTAGGGTTAAATTTTCGCAAACATCTGCACATTTTCCCAATGCAATTTACTTCAAATGAACCCGTGTAATTCTTTCTCATGCTTCCTAAATGTAGAAGTTGCTGCTTCTTGTATTTGTCGAAAGCAAGACTGCCTTCACACGCAGAAGCTTTTTTAAGGCGTATTCATGAGCCTTGATATTTCTCCGAAAAGACAATGCCCAGAAATGGCAAGACTCTACTATGATGTTGTACAACTCAATTCCCAGCAACATCAATCACCACCTTCAGTTTAACAACTGTATTGGATATTCATAAAAAACCAAACAAAACCCCCTTTTTAGCTGAGAGCCTAGAGTTTAGATGAA
Source organism: Sula dactylatra (assembly GCA_013389905.1). Classification (NCBI taxonomy): domain Eukaryota; kingdom Metazoa; phylum Chordata; class Aves; order Suliformes; family Sulidae; genus Sula; species Sula dactylatra. The sequence goes on along the minus strand of WEKW01013232.1, from coordinate 5,195 downwards.
GCCTTGAGTTTAACCATCCAGGACTAAGAGGGTAATAAATAAATAAATAAATAAGGATTCTAAACACTGAAAATATTAAAAGTGAAAAATTAATGTTTCAGAAAAACAGTCATATGAAAGAGCAACTGATAAAACAGGGGGCTTCAATATATACCTGTTCCATTGAAGGACAAGCTATAATCTGGAGATCTTCATCACTAAATTCTTCCTTTAACGAAGCATGGAGTTTCTGGAACATTTGCTGAATGTTATTCTTTTAAAGGAAAGAAGAAAAAACTCAATATTAAAAAACACAAAATCCATCTCAAACACGAACCAGAATAAGCACGATGTACATGGAAGAGCAACTGAAGTGACCACGTAGGGAAACGCAGTCGAGCTTTAAGAGCTTTTCTTTTAAAACAAGCCCCAAAACAGCCAGAAGGAACCCATGTTGGCTATGAGAGAAAAACTTCAGCTAAGATGTGTTAAGCTGAAACACTGCGTCCTACAGACTTAACCTGGAAGCTTAACACTCAAGCTTGGTTCTTTCTGGTGGGTTTACAGCGGGTGTCCCATTGAATCTGTATCATCCTCTCTGCCTCCAGTGCTTCTGCCCATGCATAACTGACCAAGCAGTACTGGTTTTGTCTGGGACAGAATTAATTTTCTTTATAGTAGCTCATATGGTGCTGACTGAAAGATGTGCAGAATGAACAGAACCAGTTGCTTCCCTGTAACATCTGCGTGTTGTGTAGGCCGAGTACAATGGAGAGCAGGATGGTTTTTTTTTTTTGTAAAGCTTAAACATATCATTATAAAACATTAGATTTATTTTTTTTTTTAATTTCATTTCATGTGTCTCCAACAGGCTTCTCAGATCAGGGACACCACATTGACTGTAATAGTCTGTTCACTATTGCATGTGTATGGTATTTGTCACGTGTTTACTGACCGGACTGGTAGCCTAAAATAACTCCACAGATATACAGATATGTGTATGTATGTCTGCCTGTATACAAACGCTTATAAATATATGCATACATCCATTTATATAGATATATTATACATATAACCATACACACACAGAAATATAAGTTGAACGATCTCACAAAATGTGTTTAAAGCCTTTAAATAAATGAAGGCCCAACACCTATAAGAAAACAAGCTGAAGTACATCTAGCAATACTCACCCTAACTGGCTTAAACAAGATTAATTCTGTATCTTTATTGGACAAGTATAACGACATGCTTCGTAACGTTGATGGCAGCTTTGTTTTTATTGTCTTATAAGTGGAAGAGACCAGATCATTGATCTTTGCTGAAAGTAAAAGAAAACATGCTTAATAGGCTAAAATGGCATTCTGCTAGTTGCAATCTACACTCCAGAATATCACCTCCACTTTACTGGGGCTGATCATAACCACAGAGTTGAGTGAAAGGGAAAGAGGGGACGACTGGGCTGTGCAGCATCAACCCATCATATGACCACAACATGCCAGACAAGTCTTTTCTTTTGGGACCTACTCAAGACATCAGCTCCTCTTTCCCTGCAGAAAATGCATCCAACCCATTTCTGCAAGCTACCACATCCTCCTGAGGTTCCTGAAGTCATAGCCTTCCAACAGCAACAAAGTTCTACATAGACTCCCCCCCAGAAAATCTGCCTGGAAAAGAAACTGCTAGGAAATAAACAGTGCCAGTAAAGACACCAGCATATGACAAATTCTCCTTACTGACCACAGGCCACATCTGTAAGAAGAAAGGCTGCACAGCCATCTGGATTTTGAATCAACCAGACAGGAATCCGCTCTCAGACAAGACCTTCTTTCTTCACGGCTAGGTATTTTAATGATTTTACTTAATAATCTTTACTTAAAGGGCAGGGGAAAAATACGTTTCATAGCTTTAAAATACCAAAGTTAATATACTATGTTTATTTTTCCCCCCTCAATTTCTACTGTATCTAATTTTCTGCCTACTCCTGCTTCCCAGACAAATGACTCCAAGAAACAGCAGAAGCTCTGTTTCCATCTGCCTCTACACACATAATTATCTCCAAACAAACATTAAAAATACTCCTGAAGAAGCAGGAGATGTTAAGTGGAAGCTCGAGTTAGCCCTTGAGAGTGTCTGACCCATGGAGCAGCACTGAATTATGAATGAACGTGCCTGGCTTTGCATTTTAAGAACATGATGCAACAAAAGGTTCCAATGTATGAATTGGAATAATCACATTTCTCAGTGTCACCCAGAAGCACAACTTTGTAATGTGAAGAGCAAAACAACCCAGGAACATCTAAACAATTCCAAATGTTCCTATGAAGCCTTTACATTTGAATTCTTAAGAAGAGGGAAACAAAGTTGGATTCCATTTTTACATAGTGACAGGAAAACTGAAAAGGAAGTAGGTACCAAATGTACAGACAATAAAAGCTTCAATGCAGATTAATTTTTTCCTACAAAAGCGAAAGCTTTATCTTAATGTAATCAAATAATTCCTCAAGCACATTCCGTATACAGTTGCAGAAATGCTGTTTTCATGCAAGAACAGTCACAGCTTGAGAAATACTCGTCATTCATGTACTGCACCAATTAAATAGATATCCTGAAGTTTGTCAGGTTTTGATTTAGAGGTATCTTAAGACATTTAAACTAGCACACAGGTGAAAATGGAAGCCAGGATTTTCAAGAAAAAGGTAGACAGTTCTTACGTACGTAGAATTTTTCCAAATCAATCACAGTCTCACAGTCCAAATTAATCTGGCTGCCTTTTCAGATTCCTGTGTTTTAGAAGTCAGGCACAGAGACAAATGACATTCTGAAACACCT
>WEKW01013228.1:1530-19142 GCA_013389905.1 Sula dactylatra | reverse complement strand
AAAGAAAATTTATATAAATGTATATTTATTTATAGACAGAGAAAATTTATTTTTCTTATAGACTTCAACAAAAACATCTTCACTCGCCAGTGTTCAAGTATGACTATTTATTAACTTGCTGATTAGGTGAGAGAAAGAGAGAGAGAACGAGAAAGTGAACTGGACTTATTATACCAAACGCAGAAAAAGTGAAGAGCTGTACAGGTATGATTTTAGAAGCAGTATATTGGGAGCAATAAATCCCTCAGTTTTAAAAGTATTTATGATCAAAACCTATTGTCAGGAAAGCAGGTACTAGCCCACTTATGTTAGAATTTTTCCACTGAGGATGAAATTGGGAGAGTCAAAGTATCTACCATATTGAGCTCAACTCTAGAAGGTCATGTGGAAAGAACATTTCTTAAAGAAGCTAGAAGTGGTCAGTAACAAGACTAATTATTTGAAGGAGGCATAGAGATTACTTAAATGGCATGACTTTAGAGTGGCGAACAGCTGAGTACCATGAGAAAGCAGAAGAAAGCTGGTGTGGGTATCCAGCAGAATCAAGTTCCAGTGTAAGAAGTAGAAGGGATTTTGCATTTTGGCAGGATAAATGTAAAAACATAATAAGCAGATTAGAAAAAGCTTAAGAAACAAGAAAAGGCCAAAAAAGTTAATGAAAACTTTCTAATGACTGGAGCAAGCAGCTTGGCAGCAAGTCTGTAGGGCTAGCAGTGAATAGGGACAGTAGAGATTGTTGCCATTTGAGACCACATAACAGTATGGAGACTAAATGGATTTGGATACCAAAACACTTCTGTCACACATATATGCAGTTGAAAGAATTACGTGACTTCTCTGTTCCAAGGGAAAGAGGACTTGGTCCAGGAGAAAAACTGGGCAGGTTAGTGTAGTGGTTCCTCACACACCTTCCCTTTTCCATGGGGGAGAGTGCGCGGTCCAGGAGAGAAGTCGGGAGGGTCAGCACAGTGTTTCTAGCTGGGCTGTGTGCAGTCCTGGTGTGGGGTCGTGGGGACCCTGTGCGTGCACTGGTGCTCTCAGGTCCCCTGAGTGGTGGAGAGATGGTCCCAAATTCCAGTGCAGGGTCATGAGGTTCTCACCTCTCTCCTTTGTACTCTGGTTTCCCAAAATATTAAGAATCCTTAGTTACAGGATTGGGCAGGGAATACCGTCTTGGTGATCAGTCCTTTGAGACGGTGCTCTTTTCTGATTTGCGGTTGCTGCTCACAATCCGCTTGTTCCAGATACTTCTGGACATGTGTGCACGTTTTGATGATCAACAGGCTGTTTGCATAGTTTGGCTATCTGTTTTCTTCAGCACATAAAAACTATTATGTTCTTTGGGACGGTGGTTGACTATATTTCATCTGTTTTTGCCACAATAAAGAGCTGGTTAATGTTTACTGGCTCATGCTAACAGCTATCCGGTCTAGATCTTACTCATGCTGACTGCTACAGAGAGTGAAGAAAAAACTAAGGATGTTTTCTTGGCCATGAAGTATGTTTGGGGAGCTTACCATACTGCAACCATTCTTTGTGGGGATGTCTTAGGGTCTTAGAATATTGTAAAGAGTTTATGAAGCCAAAAAAATGAAATAATGGATGATAAAAATTCATGTGGATAAATGTAAAATGATGCACTTATGGAGAAGAAGGAGAGTACAACATCCCAACTTAACCTCTAAAATGATGGATTCTGAGCTCATTTTACCACACAGGAATCTGATGTGGGATTTGGTGCTTTTTATGGGCTTGGGCTGTATTCGTAAGCCCATACAAAATGGAGTGAGGAGACGAGCAGCCACAGTTCCCATTAGGAGTACTGCTCAGGACTCTGCCTGCCCACCAGACAGCTCTGTCAATACCACACCAGCAGGATACAGTGTGCGGAGAGAGAGAAAAGCATGGCAGTCTCCCTATCTGCAGACACACCTCGCATCTTCAGGAACGTGCTAAGGAAATGTTTGATTGTCATGCTCATCTGGGGCTGGGGGGAGGTGGATCCAGCCATTGAAAAGAGAAGATATCCTTACCCCAGCAGGTTCCTACTTCAGCATGTAGCAAAAAGGTGAGGGCACCTCATGCTCTTCTACCAGCCCTCTGTTAGAGGATACAGCCATGAAAGGAGTTCCAGAGCAACTGCTGCATTGGTTCTCTAGTGCAGCCCTAACCACTAGACATCATCTGTGTCTCTGAAGGTTAGTCTGGAGATACACTGCACACAGAGTTGTATGGGGTTTGGAAGTATGCATTCTGCTGTCTGGCTCTAATAAGAGTGAGACATGAGGCAAAGAGGATCTGTGCAATTCAGTATGATATATATAAGTAAGCTCCTTAACTGTAGGAATTAGTGAGGAAGTAGATTAGTTCTGAGATTACACCAATACCAGCGCTGTCTATCCTACGTCAGGTTCAGAGCCACGGGGAACATTAAGAGTAGTCAGCATGAATCAGCCTGCAATTTAAATTTAAAGTAGTAATAATAAACAGTCGATTTTGGCACAGAATGTAAGTGGATTACTTGCCTCAGACTCGAAGGGCTGTGCTTTTGCCTCGCTATTTCTGTTCTTTGTAATGAACATGTCTCCTCAGGTGTTGCTGCCATCTTTTGCACTACAAACTGTTTTTTTCCTATTACTGTTGGTGGTGTTGAGGGGGAGTTACTTAGTCATGGTGTGTGGTGGGTTGACCCTGGCCGGCAGCTAAGCCCCGACCTGCTTGCTTGTTAACCCCCCACAGCAGGATGGGGGAGATACTTGGAAAAGTGAGGAAAAAAACCCTAGTGGGTCAAGGTAAAGACAATTTAATAAGTGAAAGAAAAAGGAAAAAAAAGTAACAAGTGGTGCAAAAGCACACACTCACCACTAGCAGACTGATGCCCAGCCAGGCCCCAAGCAACAGCTACTTTGAAGAAACCGTTCCCCAGCTTTATTTGCTGAGCATGATGTTACATGGTATGGGGTATCCTTTTGGTCAGCTGGGGTCAGCTGTCCTGACTGTGTCCCCTCCCAACCTCGCTGTGGGGCAGAGTGAGAAACAGAGTGGGCCTCGATGCTCTGCAAGCACCTTTCAGCAGTAGATGAAACAGTTTTGGTCACAAATCTGATCCAGAGCACCACCATATGGGCTTCTGTAAAGAAAACTCCATTGCAACCAGACCCAGAACATGATGTCACTTAAATTTTCAAGTCACTCCCGGTCAATATATGACCAATGAACCAAAAAAACAAAACAAAACAAAAAAGAGGAACATTCCATATTATGTTAGAATCACCTACTCTTATGGCATCTAGGTCACACAGGGTTTTAAGAATTCATTGTAGGAGTATTTCTGGCTTTTGTTTGTAGATGTGCATTTTGGTCTGTATGCTTGAGGATATTGGCATTGTCACTGAAATAAGAACTCCCGTTCCCTCGGTAACACCAGCAAACAGTATTCTCTTATTGGATTCCATGAATGGAACAATTTTGCTCAATTTATGAATAGACTTTTCAGCAAAACTGAAATCAATTATTGTAAATCCTCATGCTGAGATCTCTAAAACATTGGCAGGAGTACGAATTTCTCTTTGTGATCGTGTTGCTGACTCCAGCTGCGAAATATTTTCGTAAGAGTTTTAGGAGGTTGCTCAGTTATCAGATGGTGGATGCTGGTTGGTTAGGGAAAATCCTTACAGATTAGGTAGGTGGTTTCAGTACCGATGAAGTAGAAACATGTTTCAAGCCAGTGTGTGGTTTATCTGTCCTGATTAATGACTTATTCAGTTGCTATAATATATTGACAGAGGAGGGGGCTGGGGCAGTTACCTGACACAGTGCTGTCTCTGTGGTTTGAGTCTCATCTTTAAATCTTTGTGTACCCAGCATTGGTGCTGACTCAAGTTCGAGAGAAAAAAAAGCAAGGGATGTACAATTAGGCCATCTTTCTCTTGCCTTTTTTCCAAAGTCCTTTGGGTCAAATGCTGTAGCTTTTCTCTCATAAGCACTTCTTCTGAGTTATCCTGCTAAAATCATTGGGCATGTTTTAGGAATTTTTTTTTGTTTGATTGTAAGGAGGAATTACTGTGTAGTAATTCAAAGTACTTCAGATTTTAATTATTATAGAAAAAAGCAAAACTGCCTTGTTTTATGACATATTGCTTGAGCAAAACACTACTTAGCGTGATCGTATTGAACTGAAAAGTTTGGAAGTATTGCAGATGGCGTAAGCTCTAGGAAAGACTTTAGGTTTCATACAGCTTCCAGCATTCTGACACTGGCTAATGTAGATAGTGATAGGAAAATTGTTCATGCAGCCTGCAGAGATCTCATATTGGCTACTGTGTGCCTAAGACCCTTCTTTTTTTGCTTCCTCTTTGGAGAATAGGAAAACAGAGATGTTTTAATCAGACTCAGGCCAGGAGTGGACAGTCCCTGAGGAAGACTTTTTTTTCCCGTTCAGCTGTAGTCTTTAGATTGTTGTAGCAAATGCCTTTTGAGTCAGGCATCTGTGGAAGAGAAGGGAAAAGAAAGTTTCATATACACTGGTTGTGTATATGCCAAAATTTGTGGTTTCCATTTTAGGTATTACATATTTATCTGTATGACTTCAGGACAGGATAAGTCAAGGAAAGTGTTGGGCCACGTTTGCCAATAGGGCTTCTCTTCAGTCAAGTTTTAGGATATGGTTGTCTTTATCCTTTACTGTGACAGGTATTTTTATACCTTCTTATCACACTTTTGCAAAGAGCAGGAGAAAAAAAAAAGGGACATGTTGTGGTTTACTGAACCTGAACTTTTACTTTAACTAAAATTTAAAAGCATAGGATTCTTTTTCATCCATTTAGAGGCCCGAAATACCTAGATAGTATGGTTAAAATAACTGAGAATGCAACAGTTCAAGTCACAAAAGAAGACAAGAGGGAGCTCGCCTTTCTTAATAAACAGGCAACTGGATGTGTCTACAGACAAAGAGCAATCCCAGAAAGAAGATGGAGCCCTTGCACTTTGAAAGCCCCTGCGATGGGTTAGCTAGAATAAGAAGAGTGCTGACTTGATCCCTCATATCCCTGACCCCTAATTGAGCTTAAGCTTTTGCAAAGGTCTTTAAGATACAATGTTTCCTCTAACTAATCTGTTTTCCCAACTAGTAATTTAAACATAGGAGATACGTGCTTTAGGATGTTGTGATAACTACTTAGGCAATCAAAAGGAATTTTCCTCTTTGAGGTATTTGGCAGGGTCTAGCAGATTTTCTTATCTTCCCCTTGACTCGAGATTATCAACCTATTTTTAAGAATACTTACCCAGCCACAAATTGTATCAAACTGTCAGCAAAGATAGGACATTTCAATGTACAATTTCAATGGTTATGTGTGCAGGAGAAAGGAGGGCCCATCTTTACAGACTTTCTACCCTGTTTCACTGTTGCACAGCTGAAGGATTCAGCTTCACTGCAGAAATGTTTAATGCAACATTAGTGGGTATGTATCCTGCTGCCTAGAGCCAATCTGTCTCAGCCTTCAGTCACCTCCGTAGTTTGACATTACTGAAGGAATGCAATAGGTCTTCTTTCTGCTGATGCCTTGCATGTCTAAATTCTCAAGCCATTCCAATTTCTGCTTCTTCCAGTTGGGATTTTGTTCCAAAAACCTACTGTAAACATCTTGGTTAGTCTAATAGTCAGATGTACGTGATAATGTTTGAATTGGCTTACAATATGTAATAATGAAAATGGGTATTTTTTTTTCCTCCATATCTGCACCAGATATGACTTGTGATAAGGTAATAATTTGTACGAACTGCCAGGGCTATTGTATTGTATATTGTTCTGGCTCCTAGCTTACACACACTGAATTCTTAGCTTAACAGAATGACTCGGTGAACGCCATGAAAGNTAGTTGTTAGAAGCTAGTGTGATGGAGCTGTTCACAAGTGTAGGCTTTCAAATAACAACTTTTTTTCATATTTGCAGGGAGAAACAGAGGTTCCCTGTGGCAATAATGCAATTATTATATTGAAGAACATTGGAGTATTTTATGTATTTATTTCTTAATTAAAAACTGCTAGAAACAGCATCAGCATTAGTCCTTGCTTCTGAAATCTTGATATGAGTTACTGAAATTATAAACAGTAAATTTAAGTGTAGCCATAAACATGCAGTTTTAGGTTAAAAGGAATGTATTCAAGTATTCTCATCTTACATTAAGTCCCCATAATTTTGAAACAATAGCAAAAAAGAGCAACTTTAATAGGAACAACAGAAATTAATATTATTAAATGCTAGTCATACGGTAATCTCTATAAAGCATATCTAAGGTAGAGAAAGGGAAGCAAAAATATTTCTAGATGCATAACTGGATATTGGATTATTTTAAATGATTGGTTCTTATACGAGACTACTTCAGTGTCATTCATGGTTCTCCAGATTAGCTCAGCAACAAGCTAAATTTGATTGCTGTGCAGTAAGACAGCATGACTTACACTTTTATAATGAATGCTCTCACTGATTAATGGTTCATTGTACAGGGAAAACCCACTGGGGAGCACATATTCCTTACCGCAATATGTTTTTAATTAAAGAAACATATTTGGATTTTCTGTTTCCACTGATTTGATGCAGTTGGCATTGTAGTGGATAACGTGGCTTTTACCATAGAGTTCCAGACATTGTGGAGCTGTTTGGTTTTTGGTTTTGGGGGTTTTTTTTTGTTTGTTTGTTTTGTTTTGCTTTGTTTAACCTATCTACACTTTCTACCTGTGGAAGGGTAGAATCAATCTAATACTTAAAATGAAAGTCTGCCCCTTTAAGCAATATTCCCTTTTTCTTTAAGCATAGGTTATAAAAGAACCTATTAAAACAATGCAGTTTAAGCTGGAATAGGAATGAAATGCTCAGTTTACAGTTGATGTGGCTGCTTTTTCAGTTCTAAGGTTTTTTTAGTGTTCTTCATGGATGCAGTGAATGAAGCATAGCATTTCTGATATGGAGGTGGAGGAGAATAAGATCACTGAAAGGTACATACAGCCACCCCATCAGAGAAAGACTGGCAACATGTCATTGATGAACTATGCCACCAAAATGCTTTTACCAGTGACGTCTTCATGGCTACACCTCGTTAGTTCCCTACTTAGTAAATCCATGCCCAGTATGATTAAAACCTATACAACAGTGTATGTGCAAAATTCAACTTTCAAGTGCAACCAGAGCATCTGACATGACCATTTTCATGTGCATTTATAAATCATATAAATATTTTGTTTTACCTAAGGATTTATGTATAGTGTAGAATGTACCTCTGTGCCTGAGTTCAGCCTGAACAGACTTTTGCAATCTGACCTTGGGACTAGCTAAGTTGGTTGTATTACCTCAGAGAAGGCCTGAAATCCTGCTACAAGGAAGGATGTCCGCCATCCAGCATCCGCTAACATCCCAAGGATCACAGAAGTAATGTGGTCTTGCAATCTTTTGTTTCCCAGTTCTGAATGTCATGTTACTACTGTTGCTACACATTTGTGGGATCTAGTCATAACAATTTGTATTCTTTTTTTTTTTTTTTACATGATGCATCTGTAAGAAAGGAATTAGATATATAAATCACCTCATCATTCATTTATGTTTCAATAGAATTTTATGGGACCAAGAAAGGGCTACCAGCCCAAGCTCCATGTCTCAGAAGAGTCCCAAGAACTCACTGGAAAAAGCAAAGTTGCAGATGTTCGAAAGAAATGCAAGAGAAATTAAAAAATCATTTTGAAGTTTATGTTGAGTGCTTAGTTTGAGTAAGCATTTAAAAATTAGCAAAACCTCTTACTTTTTTAGTGTGTGCAGAGGGCAAGACTTACGAGAAGCAGCTGAGGTCATTTGGTTTGTTCAGCTTGTAGAAGAGAAGGCTGAGGGATGACCTTATCACAGGCTACACCTTCCTCAAGGCAGGCAGCAGAGGGAGAGGTGCTGATCTCCTTTTTCTGGTGACCAGCAATAGGACAGGAGGAAATGGAATGAAGCTGCGTCAGGGGAAGTTCAGATTGGAGATTTGGAAAAGGTTCTTCACCAAGAGGGTGTTCCCTCACTGGAACAGGCTCCCCGGGGAAGTGATCACGGCACCAAGCCTGTCAGAGTTCAAGGAGTGTCTGGACGATGTTCTTAGTCATAAGGTTTAGTTTTAGGTAGTCCTGTGAAGAGCAGGGAGTTGGACGCCATGATCCTTATGGGTCCCTTCCAACTTGAGATATTCTCTGATTCTAATGTAGCTCTAAAAAAGATGTCCTTCCTCTGTTCCCTTTTCTCTCTTTCCCCCTTATGTTTTATGAGCTGATCCATAAATACAATTTAGCAGTGAAAATCAGCAAATCATTTAAAAAAGTGCAATTACTTTGAAGGTGTGGTATTTCTATTTCAGCTCTTCAAAAAAGACCGTCTTGAAATAATCTACCCTTTTTATTGTTTTTTGTTTGTTTTTTTTTTTTTCTGTGTTGTTTTTTAACCCTGTAGCTAGAAAAATGAAAAGACCATAGTCTTTGTTTTACTGATGGTCAGTCTCTCTGAGACTTATGGCCTTACCATGTTAAGGTTCCAGGCATTGCAAAAATGTTTGTTTAGAAGCAGCTTTTTCATTGGAATTCTGTGAATTTTACACAGCGATAGATTTGGGGTTTTTATAGTATTAATACAAGTTACATTTTATGCTAGAATGGCAATGTGTGCCTTTCCATCAAGAAGGTGCCGCAGCAGGAGAAGGTACAAATATCTGTATTTGAATTGCGAGAGCCATAGCTTGAGTTCAGACAGAAGTGGGGTTTAACTGTCTCAGATATAGCTTATTTTTTACTTACCTTCTGACTCAAGAACCAACCCACTAACCATCTCTGCCCTGTTCATCTTGGGAGTGATGCTTCTAGTAGGACTCAGGTCAGATTGTAAGTTTTTGATAGATAGTTACATTACAAAACTGATTTTTTTAACCTGCTTTTCCAAAGAAATAAGGTTTCTGTAGTGGCTTTCTTAATGGTGTTAAATAATTTTTAATTCTGGCAACTGATTTTATTCAAATTTTACAATGTGATAAAGGCCAAAAAGTTTTAAAACAAAGTCAACAACAAAAAGCAAAACAAGAAAAACAATTCTTTGTTGAAATCAGTTGCTATACTGAATGAGATGGATGCCTGGCAGTTGGTTAGGGATTATGGAGATATAGTAGGTAGATAGCAAAAAATAAAGAAGTGTTGCTGAAGTTATTTTCATTGGAAGTTAAAGTAACCAGTGTACCCCACATAAGCTATTGAGTTTCTTTTGATTCAGTTACTTACTGAGCAGTGTTTGCCCATCTGTATTCCAGACAATAAACTGGAATTCAGTTACATAGTTTGGCTTTATTTTTATTACGTTTATCATGCTGGTTTTCCACAGCTATATTGATTGCTGTTGGTTTTTTCTTCTGTTTCTTATTTTGTCCAATCTATTTTTTTAAATACTTCCACCACTGTACTTAATAGCGATTTAAGAGGAGTCTTAATCAGGTGAGGGTTCATATGGCTTTCATTGACTCATGGTGACCATGGTAGTTGTCAGCAGTGGATTATAGTTGTATAGTGTACACAACTGTAGATTGTGTCTATCTATCCAGGAATTTATGTTGTCACAAAATAAAAACACCAAAGCAAAACAAAAAAACCAAGCCCTTTCTGCTGTCCACCTTTCTCATTGAAGTCAAAACCAGCTTGTGGGGTGTGGTGGCAGACCTGCTCTGGCTGCCAGATGCCCACCCAGCTGCTCTCTCTCTGCCCCTCCTCAGGACAGGGAGAGAAAATAAGATGCAAAAGCTCCTGGGTCGAGATAAAGACAGGAGATCACTGACCACTTACCATCACCGGCAAAACAGGCATAACTTGAGGAAAATTCGCATAATTTAACCGGTTAAAAGAAGAGTTGGACCTTGAGAAACAAAGAGAAAACCTAGAACACCTTCCCCCAGCCAAGCCCCCTTTCTTCCCAGGCTTAGTTTCGCTCCACCACCCCCAGCTCCTCCACCTCCTGCCCCAAGCAGCGCGGGGGGCTGGGGAACGGGGGGCTGCGGGCAGCCCCTGCCAGCCCCTCTCTGCCGCCCCTTCCCCTCGCCCTTCCCCCTGCTCCAGCCTGGGGCCTTCCCAGGGGCTGCAGGGAAACCCCCGCCCCGCCGGGGTCCCTCCCGGGGCCGGCGGGGAGTCTCTGCCGGGGCGCCCGGAGCACCTCCTCCCCTCCCGCCGCTCTCCTCCCCTCGGGGCTCGCGGGGCTGTTTCTCACCCCCTCCCTTTCCCTCGGCCCCGGCTGCCGGGCGCCATTTCGCCCGCCCTTTCCTTCCCTCCCTGCCTGCCTCCCTCCCTGCCCGCCCCCCGCGGCTGTGCCCGCCCGTGGCTGAGGGGCTCAGCCGTGCCCTGCGGTGGGGCCCTTGGAGCCGGCGGGAACCGGCTGTGTCCGGCGCGGGGCAGCCCCGGCTGCCATCACCTGGGCACCTGCAGCCGGTGCACGGGGAGAGGATGGTTTTGTTTGGATTTATAGGGTTGGGGGTTTTTATATTAAAGTGAGGTAAAGTTTTTAGATATTCCTAGGAAGACAGCAACAACAACAACAAAAAAGAGGGGTCAAACTCCTGATAGAATTTTGCCGGCGCTGTGGAGTACGGGTATCCATGAATTATTTATGTCTGACTTTCCAGAGTGTTCCCAAAAGGCTGGTAGTATTTTTCCTGTTCATCTATCTATGATCGTCTAAGATTTTAATTTGATTCTCTCAGGAGCGTGTATATGCTCTGACTTACAGGATCTCATTTGTATTTTTGTGACACTGATATGAAATATTGTTGCTGTTGTGGAAATTAAATGCAGCAGATTTACTTTGTGTTGTACTTACTCAGCTATGGTGTACTCTGTTAGGCTGCTTAATTTTTGGTCTTCTCATACCGGCTCTACTTTTCCTTTTGTTTTTAGTGCTAAGCTCCCATGAGTATGGGTTAAAAGGCTATCAACCAGCCTATTTTATGAGGAAAAATGGAAAGAATTGGGGTAGATTTTCTAGGGAAGAGGAGCCAGAGCAGAAGGCAAGGTACAGTGGTCATCATCATGTGGGATAATGCTTTTTTGAAGAGAACTGATGGAATAATTCTTGTTTCGTTTGGTTTTGGTTTGTTTTTTTTGTTTGTTTGTTTGGTTGGTTTTTGTTTGTTTGTTTGATTTTGGGTTTTTTTTTGTCCATGCTGGATAGTACAGGAAACACCGAGCTTAAGTGTATTATATGAAACGTTGAAGCAAGTTTTCTACTGGTAAGGCTGGTAGAGCCCTGGAACAGAGGTGGCGGCCATGGGAGGCTGCAGTGAGGGAAGCTGTGAAGGACTGGTTAAGCATATTAAATATCCAGAATGACTTAGGGAAAAAAAAAAAATTGCCTTATTTGGAGATTTGGTAGTGGTCTAGGGCCTTGGAGGCCCATTTCAGCCTTATTTTCTGTAATTCTACAGTGCTGGCAGTTTTAAGTCCCATTAAAGCTGAGAATGACCTATTTCTTATACTGAAGACTGGGGTAAAATAAAAGGTTTACCTACTCTGAGCAGATGGACTAGTGCAAAAGTGGGCCTTTGCTGTGCTGGTGTTTGCTGGTGAAACTCAATTGCTGATTCATATTCATGTATGATTTTTCTTTTTAATATAACTACCTTCAGTAGAGTGGCTTGTCTGTTGCTTGTGAAAAATTATTCTGTGTTTCCTTTCTATATGGTACTTCTTGTATGAATTTGTGTAATGAAAAAATGTTAAAATATATAATGTTAACAGTTCAGCTGGATAACATCATGCTGTAGATTCAGTAATACTAGCTTACTAAGTGCAATTGGCTGCAATCTTTACCCCTCAAACAACTGTAGTAATAAACTGTATTAATGAGATAGATGTTAGAAATTCTATTCTCTGTTCAGAAGAAATATTTTAATAGGTGCACAAAACATTACATTTAACGTCAGGGTCATTTCTTGTGATTTCTCTCTTTTTAAGAGCTATATTTTTAAAAATCTCAAAATTCTGGAAACATGCAATGGTTGTAGAATATTAGCTACTGTTCTGTCCAGATTTTGAACCTATTTGAAGCAAGTATAGTTTATTGCAGTAGTTGGTTATGTAATCAGGTTGGTTTTTTTCCCCATGTAAACTGATACTTGCAAAATTGTAGATTACTAAAGCAGTTTTTGAAGTGTTCTTTGGTGGAAACAAAGTGTTTACAAAAGCTTACAGCCTAAATATTGGAATTTACAGAAGTTGACTAGTGTCCCAAAACAAGTTCAGAATAGCAGCAGGCAGTTGCTGCCTGTATCACACATATGTAGTTGTTTTCAACATACAGAAACTGGTGTCTTATCAGTAGTGTCTTTTCAGTCACTGAGCGGTTTCCCCATTGACTGTGGGGCCTTGCTGTCCTTCTCAAATACACTTTAAACATTTTGGAGTGTTTGTGCTAGGGCAAGCCTTTTGTGTAGGAGATAATTTTTTTCCAGCAACTCAGGCAGGCTTGTTTCCCCCCACCTTCCTGAAAAAATTCACAGCACCTGAAACCTACCATGCCTCATTTGGATTTGCTCTTAGGGAGTGTCACAGGCCAAAACCGGTCTTTGAGTCAGGGAATTTCACTTAATTAGGTATATTGCCAATTAAGGTAAGCTTTAAATTACTGGGTTTGTTATTGAGAAATACAGAAGACAACTGATTAAATGGTCATGCAGAGAAGACACCTCTCCCCATCCTGGTGTCACGTCCCCTCGCTACATGTTAGACTTCGTTCCTTTGGTGAGGTGATGGGTGAGGTCCTGCGACACCCCTGCAGCACCCTCCACCCCCAAACACACACGCTACCAAAACCCTGCCATTTTTACCCGATACAGAGAGGTGCAGTATGGAAATGAGGGCCTCCTTGAGTGCAGCCAGAGGCCTTCCAGGTGGTGTTTGTGTCTTACCAATCAGGCCCAGTAACCATGTACTGTGGTAGGGAGCTGGGGATGGGGGGAACAGGTAAGTCCTCTTAATTTTTCAGGTGAAGAGGAAAATTTAAATGGACCTCAAATGACAGTTGCTTGCAGAGATGGGAGCAGGACCAAGGAGTTCTTGACTCAGTTTTGTTTGGTTTGCTGCGTTTTATCTCTTTAGGCTACTGTTTCTGGAAAGGCCGATTCAGCAGAGTCTCCCTGCCGGGGGTCAGGCAGCCCTGGAGGAACATAAGGGCGAACTCAGCAGACAACTGGGCTTTTTCCAGGAAGCTTCTTCACAACTGCAGAGAAAGCAATCCTGCAGCAGGGGAGCTGCTCTCAGCCAGTGTGTCTGAAACTATTTAGCAGGCGCCTCATTCCCAGCTCTGGTGTTTCTTCTCAACCCAGTGCAGTCTTGGGGAGGCAGTTCTTTGTGCCTCATGCTGCTGTAGTTCCACGTGTCTCCCTGGTGAGCCGCCCCAACCGGGAAGCATGGCTTCCCACCACCCAGAGTGTGTCTGCAAGGGCAGTAGGACTGCTTCACATGGCCTTACTCGTGTTCCTGAATCCTGTGGTCTCTTTTGTTCCTGTGCACAGTTTTCAGCTGGACTTTACAGGCTGTGGGGTTTATAGCAAGGAGCATTGCACTCCAGTGTTTTCTCCAAATATAGCTCTACAAAGTGAACTATTTAGGCCATTTTTATTTTTTCAGGTAAATTGCAATACCAAAAAGAAAAGGACTTTGCTTTCTATTATAATAATGCAATTAATAATTTAGTAAAAAAAAAAAACTAGATTGTTTGAATGTAAGTTAATAGAATAAGCGTTTATACATACGTGTGTACATGTCTTTTTTGTGGTCCTTTACAAGAGAGTAGCAACTTTAATTGTATGCCATAAACTAGCTAACTTGTTAGAATAGAAGCCGATTCCTTTTTTTTTTTTTCTTTTTCTTCCACAAAATGAGAGGATAATTCAAAAGTCCTTTCAGATTGATGTATTGGAATCATACAGAAGTTTTGTACAGTGTACTTGTATTTATGATAGAAGGAGACAGGTATATCATCTGAGTTTTTTAAAGATTAACTTCAAATAATGTGTGTATCTGGAGCAAGGACATTACCAGAGCCAGAGGTTCGTTATTTACCCCTTTCAGTAATTTGCTTACAGAAAGTGAGCCGTATGAAAATATGTAGCTTGTTTAATTAAAATTATATATAATCTCATGGTTCAATATGTAATCTAATCTAGTCTGAGATTTAGGGAGACTTCTCTTATGAGAAATAACTGACTTTTTAATGAATAATTTGCATTTGCATGTTTTTGCTTTGTGTATGTATGCCAGTGTTCTGAGCTTCAGGAAGCTTTTGGAAAAGGCTACCCAGCTGGGCTGAATGAGTGTTCTTGGGTAGCACTGTGGCTTCAGAGCCAAATCTTCATACAATGTCATCTCCCTTTCTTTTAGAGCCCTAATTTCCATGGCAAACTGGTGTGGGGATGCTTGCTCTGTGTATTGAGTTTTATATTTGCGTTTACCAACTACCCTTTCCGACTCTTTTCAGACTTCTTAGTTCTTTAGAAGAAGTTCTATTTTATAAAAACATGGGCTTTGAAAAGCAGAATGGAGCCAAGGCAGGAATTTTGCCATTGATGTGAATGGTGGGTGCTGTGCACGTGTGACCCCTCTGATGACAGCCCTCTGAATATCCCCACTGCTCTTTCGGAGGGCCATCCAGCTGGAAGCCTTTGGGCCAGTCATCTTCCACAGAATAATTCTGGCCAGCTCCCACATGAATGTGATCTTACCCAAACTCACGGGCGCATAACCATGCAAGCTGCCTCTCTGCTCCCTTTACTTCTGGAACGTGGCACAACTTGCCTGCAGAGACGTGCCTGTTGTGACATTTAAACAGAGATGCTACGCTATAACTTAGCCTTTGGAAAGATAAATCTTTCTACAGTCACCACCACCATTTGTCTCTCTAAAAAAGAATACTAGAAATTCTTTCACATGCTAAGAATCTTCCTTTTTTGTAACAGGTCTCAAAAGTGGCATAACTGCTGGTGTGCTGTTTTTCTTTTTCAAAAATACTCTGACAAAATGTTGTCAAAACCACCTTGTAGACTAGAAGAAAGGCAAAGTTAGTTATGTAGGCTTAAAATATAATATGTATTAAATAATCATGCACATTAGAAAATGAACACTAGATGTTTTATATTTCTCTCGTGCATCATTTGTTGGTTTTCTGTTTGCAAAGCATTTTGTGATTCATTACTTTCATGATATTGTAATTTCATGTTGGATGCTGCCACTGGAATACTATACAAAAATCACAGCTGTAAATGATTTGAATCCTCTCCAAATGTACTGTGGTGAATATTTTGGAGTAGGACTGGGAGATCATTTAATATTTTGTTTTATTAATTTATTTAGAACTAGTTTTAGTTTTAAATAAGTGATATATTAATTCTATATTACAGAACAGAAGCATGTTCTACAACTTCTTTGTTAAATTAGTATTATTATTCTAATCTGCATATGATTTCTGATATGTATCAGGTTTCTAATAACAAAATCATTGTCCTGTTTTTCCATGAACTGCAGAAACTATGCCTGTTCCAGACCAGCCCTCGTCTTCTGACAAGACAAGTTCCCTTAGTCCTGTGTTGAACACATCCAATGGCGATGGCTCTGAAACTGAGACAACCTCTGCCATCCTAGCTTCGGTTAAAGAACAGGTATGGAAGTGCCACATCCGCAGGCTGGAAACCAGTAATAAGATTTAGTGTTTTTTTCACAAAGTTTTCATATGTGGTGTCTTGAATAATTTCGTTCACAAATGCATATTGCGAAGAATGTTAAGTATTTCTTCATGTCTTAGTATACTTCCATGTGCTGTCCTACAATAAATTTAATGTAATTTAATTGAGTTGTTAATTTTAGTCGCCACTTTCACTCTTTACTGTGGATGGTGTTTTTCAGGGCGCTCTCCTTTTCTTTTTGTCAATCTGCACATGGATGGAGTTACAGCATATAGGCACAGCATACAAGAACTATATAAAAATGAGCAGTTGTGGAGTAGGTGTGTTATCCTAGACATTTTAGTTAAAAGGATTTGTAAGAATCCTAGGACTTTAAAATTTAACATGTACATGGTTTTGGTTTTTTTTGTGTAAAACTTGATGTGAGACTATTTTAGGGCAAAACTTGGTAGGGGCAGAGGGCTTTCATTCAGCCTTGGATGATTAAAACCAAATGTATTGGAAAATTTTGAAAGAAAGGTCTTTAATGTGATTCTCTGCTCGATTCTCATAAGACAGCTTTGGACATTTTAATGTAAATTTTTGTGGGCTGAGTGTCTGAGATTTTGCCTAGTGCCTCTTTGTACATCAGGAGGTGGTTAATAAACCAGTTCTTGAAAACACCTGGTCTCTGTCACTACCTCATTTGGCTCAACAGCAGCAATAGGTATCCCAAAGAGAGACATTAAAAAATAGCTGCTTTTAGTCAGCTTTCTCCTTGCTGAAGGTGTCTAAATTCGTTCTCCAATTATAAAGTAATAATCTTTCCCTGCCTAAGACAGTCGCTGCTTCTTTAGTAAAATTAATCTGTGAATTCAGCTTATGATATCTAACACCATTGGAGTAATAGCTGTTGAGTCATTGGGCTTTTATAAAAATTGTGACCTTGTTCTTCATTTTTTCTTTTTGATATGTACTAGTTTTCTCTTTTGGGTGTTAAAGGTTAGTCATATTTTCTGGTTCTGAAAAGAGCAGTGCAAGAAAGAAAGGTTGTAATGTGGAGTTTTGTCTTAAGATTTATGGCACATTGTTGTATTGGAATTACCCATGGTTTAGATGTTTGTATGCGTATTTTCTTGCAGGACAATAGCATTACTTTGGCACGTACCAGTGTTTCAGCTTGTGTTACTATATTATTTCGAAGAGAAATACCTTCCTTAGCTTTTGAGTCTCTGATGTTGAAAAAACGTACAGGGAAGTTACAGAGGTAGAAGATGTGCTGCATCTGCCTGTTAGAATGTGAAACACTATTGAATAGTGAGAAGTTCTTTTCTGTTGTTGAGTTTTGTGATGATACTGCTAGTTTATACCTGGTCATGTATTTTGCAACTGAACTTCCCACCCCCATGAATCAGTGAATTGATTACTAGGGGAAATTGGTGCTGAATCCACTAGACAAAAAGGATTTTAAGTGGTAAAATATCAGCAAATTTATTTCTGATTCCTGTGAACCACAGCAAAAAGGAGCATGTAATGAAGGAGTTCTGCATTCCTTTATCATCAAGTACAGTCTAGCCAGCTAACCTAAGGTACTGCTGACTAACAAGATAATCTCTTGAATTATTTTGTTACAGGGTACTAAAATTTCACAGGTGTTCTGTTAAGGAAACTTCTTTCCTGACAGGTGATTTCTAATCAGACCTGTCTTGAAGCTGGAAGACTGCGCTAAGCTCAAAANCCCAAAAACAACAAACCAAAGCTGCTTTTGGGCTTTTTCTATTCCCCACAATATTATGTGTTCTGACAGACTTCCATTATTTAGTGTTTTGTTGTGAGAATTCTAGGTAAGGCCACCATCCTGTGCTTCAGGCAGATGAAATGCATTTCAGTGATTCTGCATTAGGGGAG
>WEKW01013219.1:15197-40841 GCA_013389905.1 Sula dactylatra | reverse complement strand
GGACCCCTCGGCCCACAGAGGGTCCGCAGCCAGCGGGGCACCGGAGCCCAGAGAAGCTTCTGGACCACGGTCAGTTACGGCACGGCTCAGGTCCGACCCGGGCTATCAGTGGGGCCGCCGGAGCCCCCTCGGAGCGGCCTGCTGCGAGCAGCGGGGCTGTGCCCGAAGCCTCCCGCCTCGGGCTGGGACGGCGCCTGAGGGAACTTCCCGGGACTGAGGGGCCCCGCCTGCTTCTGGGTAAGTGATTCCTTCTGGAGATACCCGTGAGTGAGCCCTCGGTCCCCGCCCCGGGCAGCGGTTGTACGCTATCGGAGGGTTGACCCGAGTTCAGTTTACCCCTGTTTCTCGTTGGTTTTTGTTCTGGTTTTGACTGTTTCGTGAAACAAAGTTGTTTCTTCGCTTGTTCTTCGTCAGGGTTAGTTTCAGTGTACTTCCGTGACAGTAAGGAAACGTGACATACTGTGTTTTAGACTCTTCTTCCACCCTTGTTTTAACCCGGCTGACAGGAAGAAGCGTTGCCTTTACTCATTAGAAGTTAAGAGTCTACAAGAAGACTAGAGACATGTCCCGTTGCTTCTTGAAAATATTATATCCACCATTTGACACCTGTAAACATTTGTCATAAAAAGAATTCATGGTTAATTTTTTGAGACAGGCAAGCTTGTGACCAAAGATCAACTTCAGGCTTAGTCACTGGATCTTTAGTCTGCCGCATGAGGACAATAGCATTCTAATCCGAAGTCTATTTCTGCATTTTACTTTAAAGCAGGAATAAATTAATTGAATATGGGTCTTCAGACCTGGAAATATCATCATTATCTTCTCTTCCAGAGTAATTTTAAAAGAACTTGTCAGCTGACATTGCATTTTTCAACTCGTTAACCTTGCTTGAACACTTTTCACATCAAATGTTTTAGAAAATACAGATGGAGGAATACTTATTTCGAGAATCCAATTAATATTTGGCATGAGTAAAGCATTATGTTGCTTAGGGGTGTTAATACTTCTGTTCACAAGCAGTATCTTCTGTGACTAAAGTCTTCCTGAATGTGAACATCCCTGTGTACTACCAAAGCTCCCAAGGTAAATGTAAATGACCTCCAAAGTAAATTGGAAATCTGGGGAATCATAATTTTGAATTTAGGTGTCCATGTCTCTTTTTGAAACACATTGTCTTGCTCCTCTAAAATCAAACTTGTTTAATACAGCACAGATTTTAAAAGACCTTCCACCTTTATCTCCTCTCTAATTTAGTAATTTTTTCAAAAAGAGAGGCTCAGTGTAATTGTAGTTAGCCTAACCAGTAGCTATCTTGGATTTTAGAGCAGCACTATCTTTTTAAACACTTTGTTCTATGCTTACACTTGCATTGTTAGAGAAGCACAACAGAGCCCCAAGGCTTATGTCTGTTGCTGTGAATAAGGCAATCACCATTTACAAGTGGTAGTTCCTGCCTAAAGTCTACCAAGGTCTGAAATGAAAGAAAATCATTCAAGTCTGAAATCTACAAAGGTCACTAAATAAATTAAATTTAGTTTTTTCATTTTGAGTAAACTAAGAGAGCAGCATTCAGATCACAGCTCCCTCCTAAAGCTAATGCTAATTTAGGTGAATTATCCCTGAGAGATTCAGAGGAAACTGATTTCACAAACTTTAGAACTAATGGATGCATTCTTAATGCTGATATAAATGCACCATCTTACTAGTTCAGCTTTGTCCTTTTGCAATATAAAGGTCCTTTTATCACCTTTTGGTCTCATAATCCCAACTCATGCTGAACACTTAAACCATTCCATTAATTCTTGCTGTCCTTTAAAAAACCTGAAATTGCTGATTGCTTGTGTCCTTCAAATTCTATATTAAAAAAGCAAAAGGGAAGTAGGCTGATTTGCCATTTTAAGTGGGGCTGTTTTGCTTACTTTGTCTCGCTCACGAAGTGGTTGACCTCTCCTCATCTTGTCAATTGAAAAGCTAAATTCTCCAGAAATATTGTTGACTATACAGCCAATAAAAAGTATCAATTAAATATGTAAAGCATTTTCACTACAAAACAGAATCAATAAAAATTAGAACATGCTGAATTGCTTAGTGAAAAAAAATTACTTGTTTAAAAAGAAAAGGATTTGCCTGCTGGATTAGAAAGAAAGCAGACTCAGATTCTGTATCAAGCTTAGTTAATTCAACAGTGTCATTAAACATGTGGTTGATATAAACTGCTCTTATCCAACCTTCATAATTTCTCACAAAATTAGCTTATCTGAAATGGAAATTTTTCATTATTAAACCCCAAAGAAGGGGTTATAATTTTTTTTTAAATTTCTGAATTATTTCTTTTAAATTATTGAACTTTTAACAACTCAGTGAATACATATTCATACTCAGACTGAAATGTTCTGTGGTAAATTTCAGCAAGACTGAAATTTTATGGAAGTATTAAAATCCTCTTGTAATAGAGTTTTATAATGGAAGTACTGTCAGATCCTGAATTATTGTTGTGCTGTTGGGTACATAATAAATGTTGTATTTTGGAAACTAATTAATGACAAATATACTAGGTAATGGATGTCTCTGTGGAGACCGTGGTGTACATCATGTGTACCAAATAGCTGTTAGTACAATGAAACTTAGATTACAAAATATATTTAATAATCTTCTATTACAATGAGATCTCATTGACCTTTGACCTCCTAGAACAAAGCCAGTAACAAATCCATGCTAAAAATCCCGATTAAATATGGAACTAATGCAAGTTTTGGAGTTTTCCAAACGATTAGCTGTTAATTTAACAGCTTCCTGTAACCCAGTTTTAGTTTTCAGGCTCGGGGCAGGGGGTATACAAAAGTTGGGGTTTTTTCCTATCTCTCTGATGCTCTTCAACTACATAAAGAAGAGAAGGAACCATAGACCATAGAAATTCACCATGAAGAAAATAAAGGTTTGAAAAAACTGTTTCAAACTGAGGTTCTTCACTTGGTGTCCTGGTTTTGGCTGGGATAGAGTTAATTTTCTTCACTGAAGCTGGTATAGTGTGTTTTGGATTTGGTGAGAATAGTGTTGATGGCACATTGGTATTTTAGTTGTTGTTAAGTAGCAGCTAAGTGTCCCTAAGTAGTGCTTACACTAGTCAAAGACTTTTTCAGCTTCCCGTGCTCTGCCAGGGCACAAGAAGCCGGGATGGGAGGGGGCACAGCCAAGGCAGCGGATCCAAACTGACCCAAGGGATATTCCATACCACATGACGTCATGCTCAGCATATAAAGCTGGGGGAAGAAGACGGAAAGGGGGGACATTCGGAGCGATGACATTTTGTCTTCCCAAGTAACCGTTACGCACGATGGAGCCCTGCTCTCCTGGGGATGGCTGAACACCTGCCTGCCCGTGGGAAGTAGTGAGTTTTGCTTTGCTTGCACGCGCGGCTTTTGCTTTACTTATTAAACTGTCTTTATCTCGACTCATGAGTTTTCTCACTTTTATGATTCTCTCTTTCATCCCACTGGGGGTAGGGGGAGTGAGCGAGCGGCTGTGTAGGGCTTAGTTGCTGACTGGGGCTAAACCATGACACTTGCTCGCTCACCATCCTTTTATCGTGCCTAGAGTGTGGTGACAGACCATGTCAGATGTCATGTCCTTCCAGCAGTTCAAGGGTGAACACATGAAATCATCTCTGAATTTGTCTTGAATTTTTGCCCTTAGAGGCTGTGAAAATGAAGGCACTTGCAATCAAACTAAAAACATTTTCCTCTGTGTGTTCAGCTAGTTAACAGGAAACATGAAGTTCTCCACACCAGACTGATGGATTGCTGAAACTCGGTCATGAAATTTAATAATTGAATTTTAAATTAATTAATTATTTTTTTAATTAAAGGAAGTATTCAAGTACATGCTTACCATTAATTTTATCCTAAATTTCTTTGAAGAAAAATGAGAGGAACATTTGCTTAAAATGGAGTGGGTATTTCATGCACCTCTGTAAAACTGGGAGAACATTCAAAAGAATATATATGGTTTGATATCACACTTACATAATCTAAGAAATTTTATTCAGAAGTATAG
The DNA here is from genome assembly GCA_013389905.1 of Sula dactylatra. NCBI lineage: Eukaryota > Metazoa > Chordata > Aves > Suliformes > Sulidae > Sula > Sula dactylatra. Next base: position 36,788 of record WEKW01013219.1, on the reverse strand, counting down.
AGCTTGTAGGGTAGTCTTTGCGATAATACAACTTGTCTAAAATACTTAAGTTTCAGTGTGGCAAAACCAGAGTGGAGTTTCAAATAAATTTAAACAACCAACCACAGAACTGAACACATGAAATACGTGACATGTTTAGGCAAAATATTTAAGATGTGCTTCAGTGTGAGCCAGAAATTTACTGCTTCAGACACATAGATTTTCTTTAGCTGAACTTGCCTTCTCAAGTTTTAAATATATTCTGTTAATGTTCGAGTTCAATGAGGTTATATTTTCACAGAATGGTTGAGGTTGGAAGGCACCTCTGGAGGTCATCTTGTGGAACCTCCCTGTTCATGCAGAGCCACCTAGAGGTGGTTGCACAGGACCGTGTTCAGATGGCTTTTGAGTATCGCCAAGGTGGGAGACTCCACAGCCTCTCTGGACAGTCTGTTCTGAATCAGCACATAGTCATAACTATTCTTTATTGACTTAACAGTTTGAACAATGTATACATGATGTTTTCAACATCCTAATTGGAATTCTTTGTCAATACTTAGTTTTCCTTGAGTATAATCTCCCTTTATTTTCTGTTGGATATTCTATGATTTAAAAAAAAAAAAAAATAAAAAAAGAAGTGGCTGTCTTCTTTCTAAATGTGGAAGGTAAAGAATTATTTCTTGTGCATTGAAGTATAATCTGCTTATGTAATAGGCAAAAAGTTCAGAATAACTTTTACTTTCAAGAAGTAATTTTGCAGTTGGGAGAAAGATGGATTTCAACCACAGTTAAATTCATTTGCAATTAGTATTAAATATAATTTTTAAAAATTATGCCTTTTGAATTACATTAAAATCTACATTTATAGATTAACTTTTTTTTAGTTTCTTATTACGTGTCTTTTGTTTCATTAAAAGAAAGAACTCTATTAATTTACTTTTAGAAATGTTCCTATTGAAATTGTTTTAAATATGGCATTTTCCTTATGAACATTGCAAACACTTTATAAAAATGAATTATGGGTCAAAGCTGTTTGTCTTTAAAGAACTTTTCTGTTTGCATTATTCTTACTTTGTCTAGAATCCTGTACTATTTTTATGTATGTTTTTTTGCAATGCCAATTACTTGACCATCAAATAACATTTTTGTGGATGATGAAAAAAATGTATGCATGTACCCTTATATGTTTATGTTCAAAATTGGTATGTCTACATCGAAAAAAATGTGTTTAAGAGCCGCAGTCTTCACAATCTGTACTTTTTAGACAGCTAACTACCTAGAAGAATCTTACCCCTTAATATGTGTGCAGAATACAAAAAAAAATTCATTAATATAGGACTGTTGCTTGAGCTATTGAATAGAAAGCTACATCTTAAATCCAGTCCCATTTTGAGACTTAACGGCCTTTTTGTAGGCTTTGGGTAAACATCAAACTTCATCAGGGCTCTGAGTTCTTATAATGTTAGTCACATTTAGGTTTCTCCCACAAATGAAAGCCTGACAAGATTCTGTCTACTTTCTAAGCAAATTGCCACAGGCTATTATTTTCCCATGAGGAAGCAGCTCCACCTTGCATTCCTTCTGTGCGAAGGATTTGAGCATATCCTGGTTATCTGTCAGTGAATTCTGGAGGATGATCTATATCATGAGCATTTTTGTGTATACCTGTATATACCTTCAGTTCTCCTGTGTGAGTGATTTCCTTTCTCATTGAGTATCTGCATATTCACTGAGCTGAGAAGTATTGATTGCTAATCAAATTATTAAGGTACCTGACTTTGTTTAAGTAATATTTTAAATTATTAACAGCAGTTCAGCATGGGTGCTAGAATCAGGGAAGAATTGTACACCTTTGCACCCAGGCTGCAGACTCAAATTCACTCTCCTCAGTTTAATGTTTCTATGGACACTACTTAAAAGATCATTTAACCCAGCCTCTTGACAGTGACCAGCAGCAAAAGCTTAGAGGAGGAAAATAAAAAAAGGGTATGAATAGGATTATACTTTTCCCAGAGATAACATCCAGGAGTACAGTAGCCAGTGGCCTAAGGATTTCCCGAGATGAAGGTTTCATCAGACTGTTGTGTTTCAGAGTTGCTAAATGAGATGTTCTCAAAGATTTCTTAAAATTATCTATGGCAAACAGTTCATAGCTCAGATTATTTCTTTTTTTAAAATTTTATTTTTAAGCTAATGTTAATAATTTCACCAGACAGAAATGTTCTTTAACTAGCTCTTGAAAACTAGTTTTTATTTACCTCCTTTTCTGTTCAGTTTTATGCACTTCTGGTATATTTGGTCTTTATTGTTTTCACAAGGTGAAGAGCTCTAATCTACTTAGTTTCTCTTCATCTGGAAGCTGTTCCTCTGGAACTACTTATTAAAAACATGAGTTTTTAGTTGTATTGTTATTTATTACTATTCTTTTAGAGTTTGCTGACTAAATGACACATAAAAATAAAAGCTATTATGGTTTTATAATTTTCCCTCCACTTTCATGATATTATGTGTTTTTCAGATAATTATTTAAAATTATTCATTTTTTGATCAATTGTTTCCTATTTGTCCTTTAGAGAAATGATTTACACCTTTTTTTATTTTTTGCAAGTTGTTAATTGATATAACAAACACCATTCATAAGTATACAGCAGAGTTCTTGGGGTTTTTTTGCAGACTGACTTATTTAGAGAAAATGGTTTATTTTTTTCATATCTCTTACAGTGTCAGTGAGGATACAATGTGTCCCACTTCCACACCTCATTCCCTCACACATTTCAGAATGGGAATTCAAAAGGCCAAGAAAGTATCTAATTTGTTGAGTACAGTAAATTGGAACTGAAATTTCATTTGCAATTATAGTCCTCCTGAGATGACCAGAAATATGAAAAAGGTAGTTTTGTTGTATTAAAAGCATCAGTACATTAAATGAATGAAAAAAAATGCTGGAAAGATCATGCAAGCTGTTCAAACACAAAGAAAAAAAGAGACAGAAAAGCTAAATGTATCATACTTCTTTTTTTATTCTCCTTTTGCATGGGTAGTTTTCAATGATGTAGTCATAATGCAAAAAGTATAATTTTTTTTTAAGTTTAAGTGTACCAACTGAAAAGATTTTTTTTAAAAGACTAAACTTGAATTCAAATGGAACAGATGCCAGAATGTTGCAATTAAAAGAATAACTTTAAATTATGTTCATTAATCCACAGCCTTGATTTAGACTGCGATAATCCCATGTTTTGGACTTAAATGCAAAGAGGCTTTGGAGATTCATAATAACCTTCTGAAGGGCATTTCACAAGGTCAGAGACATGTCACAAAATGAACATTGGTGTAAGTGGAAGCTGTGGAATGAAGCATTGCTGCCACCAATTTGTTGAGAACACCACTTAAAGGAGGACTTATGGGAGAAGATATAGCAAATGTTTGTCAGTGCACAGCAGTAGCTAGGGGCTTCCTGGGGACCAGGATGCTGGGAGCCATGGGGGATGCTCCTGGGGCAATGGTAGGGCAGGGCCTCTCCAGCCAGGGCCAGTCCCATGGGCAGGGGGTCAGCCCTGGCCACGGCTTAAGCCTCAGCGCACCTGGCAGCCTCTCCTCTCAGCAAGCAGGAGGACAGGGCTGCCCATGGTTGTACTGGTGCTGAACTGGCCCCTGGCCCTGGCACACAAGCCCCCAGCAGGAGGGCTCTCAGGACCTTTGCAATAAGAAATACAAAATTTTACATAAACTGCCTCATGCTATATCATGTAGATGATACAGAGGAAAATTTGTGATAGGGACTGAATAAGAACTTGCTGTCCTCTCTACGGCTTCACAGGCATTAGTAGTTCTTTCATAGAATAACATCATACATATTAGAAGTAGGAAAATTACAAAAGTTGAAATCTCTGGCATATGTGAAAGCTAAACATGTAATTGTTATCCTTAGAAGATGTTGCTGTTATTCTAGCACTGGAAGTTGCCAGTTATCAAGAACTTGTTATAAAATTTATGTAGATATTTAAGTGAATATTAAAATATTCAGATAAACTTATTATAATCTTGGGTTGTGAGTATTCAAAAACTCATTTAAAGATCTACAGAAAACCTGTGTACAGTCTTTGAGTCATCAAGTCCCTTAGTTATCAGCCACCCATTTGATGAAATACTTTCAAATATCTAGAAACTTGCTGAAAACAATTGTGGAAATTCACAAATTTGACAGTAGTCTTTAAACTTGAGAGCAGATGTGAAGTTAACACATTCAAAAGTGAAATCCTGAGAATGCATGTATTTTAAGACAAGTTGCTAGGCTAGATTTCTTACAGAAAAAAATGTATTGAGCATAAGTAAAACAAGAACTACGTGGGCTGTATGAATCTAAGTGCATTTTTCTTTTAGGAGCCTGTTAAACCTTGATAATTTCAAATGGGCTGGTCGCCTCAGTACTTTTCAAGATTTTGCCCTTAACTTCTTTTCCAGCTTCTACTATTCAAGTTGATTTTGCTGAAAATAAAAGGGGGTACCAGAGAGCATGAACTGGCTCTATCTGCCTTTTGCTTTAATTTTGCACTGCAGTGGAAAATCAATTACATAAACTGTTATACTGTACTCTCAATTCTATCCATTTCTTTTCACGTATGAGGGGATGACAGTGTTATTTTTGCCACATCCTTCTTATTCATTTGTGTCCCAAAGAAAAACTGCTCAGTTTAGGTAGTTCCAATCAAAATCAAAGCATTTTATATGTTTGTTAATAATCCATAATTACCCAGCGATCAGTGAGCCACATGAGAAGGATCAGTATCAGCAATGAAACAGATATACCAGAATACCAGCCACCTACAAAATGTTAATAAACACCTACAAACTTCTAAACAGTCTTCTATAAATAATCCCAGCAAATTCTAATTCTATACAAATATTCATTCACAATTATGTGGCTATACATATGCTCTCACAGGACATGTGGGCTACAAGCTGTATCCCTCTTCTGGCATTGTGGGGTCCCCTACTAGCACACACCTGTGTTGGAGATGTGGATGCTCCAGCTTTATATGTACTCGTGCCACTCCTGATAACTTGGTGATGTGCACGCCAGTGACAAAGCCCCCAACAAGGCCACATACACCTTCCCAGGTTGTGAGTCCCTACATGCTGCACCCGGTACTGTCACTCCAGGAACAGGTGCAGGCTGCTGTATCCACCCATATATGTAACAGTTGAACTATCTTACTTGTTATGTGAGTATGATTACATTAGTAATTTTAGTCTTCCACAAATGTATGTGCTGTTGCTCTCTCTAATCCACAATAGCTGTTGACATTAATACTGGTGACTCCAGTGCTGGCTGCCCCTTAGTATAAAGTGCACTGCTTAGCAACACCTTTCACGTGCAAGCCAAGAAAATACTGAATCTAAATCCACTAAAAATCTCTTGAGTCTACCAAATAAATATACTAAAAGAAGTTATTGTTTCACAGTATTAATCACACAGAAATATTTTGTAAATCCATTTTGAAGCAACCTGCATGTGTTCAAGGATGTATAGGCTCTGTCCCTTAAATCAGTGGCTTTTTCCTTTAAACAGCAATTTTGCACAGCAGCGTCAAAAACAACAAAAGCATTTTGCTGCATCATTAGTTTGGAACACATGCTGAGAGTGATGACAGAGATGCACAACTAAGCACTCCTAGCTACAAAAAAAGCATAGTTACCATGTCACATAAAGGTCAGACTTCTTTAACAGGTTATTGTTATGATATGTTAACCCGGAGAAAAGCATTTGCATCTCCTTACTTTTCTCTACCAGCAGATAGTATATACTGAAGTGCTACCAGTTACACACTGAGGAAAAAGACTTCATATAGAACTTACTTGTTTACTGGAAATAATCTATACTACATTCATAAATTTAAAGTATGATGCAAAGAACACTGAAATAAACTTCACAGCATGACAAAATGGTTTCAGTCTTCCAGTTCTCAAGTATTTTTGTTAATTATTTTTGAATACTCTTGCAAATGCTAGGGGAAAATACATGTTACCATAATAAAGGATAACAAAATAACAATGTTTCTATATTATATTAAACTTGGGTTGGAAATGGAGACCTAAATTTATAAGTATGTTCAAGATTACTTGTGGCATAGTTGGGAAAAACTTCAGTATGAGCAGTTTATCACACTTTTGCCAATGAATTTTTGTATTATTGTTTACCTGTATTCTGTATCATAAATAAACACCAACATGGCTGGGGGGATTCCTAGGTTATCACTACATTTCTAGGGCCTGGACTCTTAAAAATGTCCAAATATGATAGCTTTACATATTTAATAACAAGGCATTTTTACTGGTTGCTATCTACTAATTTACTAGACAGTTTCTTCCCCCAGGGCAAACAAACTGTGTGTTTCAGTGAGGGAAGAAATGCTCAGTTTAAAAACTAGGCATATAGGTTGTTTGCCTTAAATTTGTGTATAATATTTTCTTCTTGTTGTTGTTTACTTCACTTTTATTCTTTCTTATTCTTTTATTCTATTTTTTATCTTTCCTTTTTTAGCACTTCAGGAGGGTGAAGTCAAAGGCATTATTGTCTGTTTTTCCTCTTCACAAGTAAATGACCTTGTTGTATGGGCTTATTTTATTCCTCCATTGAGTCCTCAGCGAAGTCTGTGAGCAAGATTAAAAGGGGCACTTCAGAGTTTTCAGTGTGGTTGGAATTTAAGTCCCATTTAAGAATCAGTAACAATGCTGCAGAAGTGCCTGCATGCCTGGGAGTCTATAAGCATAAGAGTTTTAGCTGTAAACTTACTTAAGCATTGAAATTGCTGCTGGTTTTTGAAGTCATTTTGTCAGAGTTGGGCAGCTCTAGAGCTCTAGATCTATATTTCATCTAAAGCCAACTAAGATTCATTGGTTTAAATAAAAATGTGGTCATGCCATGCCAAATGCCTCCTGCAAAACATATGCCTCTTTGCTTCCAAGACATCAATGAAAAAGGATAGAAACTCTCTTACTATGCTAAATCAATAACTATTTACTCAGCAATATGAACTTTGAGTTTCTTTTTGGTCTGAAATTATATCGGTGCACATCTCCTAAAAAAGCAGTTAATAACAAATAAGCAAGGCTTAAGAAGAAAGTGTCCTTCATCATCCTTGTTGAAGCTGCTCCACTGTGCAGGAAAAAAAATGTAAGCTTTCTGTGACAGTTGGAAACCTGTGTCCATAATTGGCTTTGAGAATTCACAGAGCCAGGCAGAGGATTAATCATTATGAGAGTAATCATCTTCATGCCTGAGAGTCTTTATGAACCTTGTCTTGTAGCCTTTCACAAAATCACTTACCTATCTTTATGTATTTGATCCTGTCTTTTTGAAGTAAAAAAAGTAAAGATTGTGCACTATATGAATGAAGGTTTGGAAGAAAAACCACAAAACTATCTAGGTGAGTGTTCTGTACTGAGGCTGCTTCAAATATTATAGTTAAAATGTTAGATAATGACTTGTTTCGACCCATGTGCTAGATTGGGCTTATTCTCTATTTTGGGAAGTTTGTTTTTTCAGTCTTTTAATTTCCAACCTGTGTGGGCATTGATTAAAATAATGTTTTGCTGGGATTTGTCTTTCAGCACTTTGCCTTTGTTGACTCATTCCTTAAATAATGTTACATTTGAACTTTTGTCTTCTTGTAGAGACTACAGACATCTTAAGGAAACATATTCCAAAAGTCCTTGGTAGGCACACGTTGTATATAGCTTCTTCAGCTCTGTGCTGTGATAGTCACAATATTTTATAGGAGGAAGCTCACCAGTCATTTCAGATATGTCCATAGAGCCCTTTGTAGAACAGTCTTCCAAAACTGTCCTTGGGGAGATAGAAAATATATTTCCACAGTGTCATTATCTTTACAGTTTGATTATGACTACAGGTATAGTTCTATTACTACTGATACTACTAGTACAAGTGTAATATACCACAGCAGAGTGTGACATTTCCTAGGCTATTGTAAAGCCTCTAGAAGCCATCAAGGATTTGCTTAGTGTACTACAGAACATGTCTGAGCAATTAATTTTATGAGACAAGGCACCACTGTGAATAAAACCACCTCCAGCTTTCAAAGTGAATGCTTTGTACCCACTGTGATAAAGCAAGAATTTAGTTTAAGTCAAAAGAATATCTGGAACACTTCTTTTCCCTCATAGCATATTTTATTACAAGAGACAAGAACAAACCACATAAACTGAGAATAAAAATTACTGGTGTGTATTATGGGTATGCCAAGCTTTTGTGTCTGGAGAGTAGATTTGAGGTAGGAAAAGAAACTCTGTTGTGTGATCCAGTTTTGCACACAAATCTACTGAAATTGTGTTGGATTGCAACTTGGACTTATAGTTTGTTAGTACTTGGTTCACATTTCTTTTAGAAGAATTTTTGGAAAAAAATATGTATTAAAATGGACTGAGAAAACATTAGGTTAAAACTGATCAAAAAATAGAGAAACAGAAAGGAAAAGAAAGAAAATAGTCATAACAAACAAACTGAGGAAAGGACAGAGAAACAGTGAGGCAATCAACCTAATTAAAGTTTAGGCATATCTGCAGTTCCCTACATAATTTCTAGGTACCTTTATACTTGTGTGTTTAGATTAAGATTGCAACAGTACACGAACATTAGAAAACTGTAGCCTTATGCCTTTTTGTTCCCTGTTTTTCTCTGATTTTATGGATTTTATAACATAAAAAGTTTGTTAGGACATTTTGGTTTGATTTCCTGTATAATGTTGGCTAAGGAATCTCATCTAAAAGCATACTTCATGCTCGTTAAAGAAATATGACTTCATTAAATATGGATTAATATTTAGAAATAAGGAAGAAATTTCTAAAAAAAAAGCCAATAAAATTTTTATTTTCTTTTTACCACCTTAAACTTTGCAAGAAATGTGATGTCTGAAAGCCTGTTTTTATCCCATGCAAGATAAACCAGAACATAGTTACTTACATAGTTAGAGTTATGTTCTAATTTTCTTGAGGAAAAGTAGCCTTTGCCCCTTAATGGAAAGTACTATAAATTCCTTCAGATACAGAGAATCTGGAGAGTGAAAATAATGTCTCTTATCATCGATGGAAAGGAGATTCACTATGAAAGAGTACCTTTTTTTCCCTGGGAAAAAGTTGAAAATCCTCTGAATTCATCATAATTAATCCAGAAAAACTTTGGGATTGTTAAGAGCAAATATGATCAGCTTTTCCATATAGCATGCTCACACCACAATGTGGTGCAATTCTATAGTTTTGCAAGGAAGTTACTGTAGCTAGAAAAAAAACCAACACCTTTTTCTCCGCCCCCCCCCCCCCCGCCATGTTGTGTAGTTCAGCATCTGTGCAAAGGGACAGCCAGTCTGGACTATTCACAGATCATGCTTTCTCTCAGGGGCATTCAAACGGAAGGAGTGGGCTTGAAGAGGTAGCCTGAAAGAAAATTTTCATGTAACAGTAAAAATTTAAGGTCTACACATCTTCAACCTCTTAAACTGCCATTCCTGTAAAGTATTGAGTCAAACATAAAAAGTATCCAACAATATATATCCAAAAATTTTGGGTTTGGATAGAGAACATTTCCCTTTACTGCAGTGGGAGGTATGCTTAAGTGAGCTGTATTTAAAGATACATCTTTAAAAAGAAGCATTCAACATGTGAATATGGAACTATACTCTTATGTACAAATTCCTTACAAATTTCTTGCTGTAAACTTTGAATGGTCAGTATGGACAGTCTGCCTATTATGCATTTTCCCAAAGTGATTTCTTTTTTTCAATGCTATCAGTAAATACATGGTAAGAGGGATATCTCAGAAGTGTTCTAGGTGAAATTAGTGCTTACTATTCTTAGCTGCTATTGAGGATAAAGTTGGTTTTCCACATTATTACTTCTAAGCCATCTGATATTCTGAATCCATTGCCCCCAGAGCCAGTGTACCTGGGAATATGTCTAATATCCAGGAAAGGGCACCAGATACATGACTGGAAATTCAGATCAACAGTATCCTCTAACTATTGTACCAAGCCCTCTTTGTTATGAAACACTGCCTAAGGACTTCCCTGTCTGCACCAGGTGGCAGTTCAGTTTCCCTTCTTAGAAGTTAAAAAAGAGATCTTTACTTCCATTTATGTTTCTTATGCACCAAAAGAGCACAAGATACCTTGTAATATGTAGGCATTTCTTCTTCAAATAAGCCTATTTATTTCCTAACTTTATTGATATTACTGTGGATGATACTCTCAAATAGTCCTGAAAATAGCGTCTGCATTAAACAATGCAAGTGTTTCCTCTTGATCTTTGCAACCTGCACTTGAAGAAGTGGTTTTATAACCCCTGTGCGGTGAAGTCAAAAGCTCTAGAAAGCAGAATTGGGAAGTCTAGCATGACACTCTGCTTTTGTGCTATTGGTTTACAGCCAAAACAAAAATGTATCTGCAGTGGTGATTCCAATCAAAGAAATGCAATAATTTATTTCTTAGTAGTATCTTTAGAAAAATGAATGTAGTTATAACACAGTCCAAAGAATATGAGAGAAGTGGCTAAACAAATATGTATCACTGTTTTATTTATTGATGAATCATAAATACCCAAAGCAAGTAATTAAAATACATGAACATTTGATTTTTCTAACAGTCTTGCCCTTAACAGAGAAATGAGTGATACTCTGCACAAACACACAAAAACCATTAACAGCAGCAAATGCATTAATCCAGTCCTCATTAATTTCATCTCTATTTCTGTCATTTATACCTAAGCTATGAAAATCTCAGACTGTTTTGGCCCATATCCTCCTAACAGACCAATCCTCTAAAACGTTTTCTGCAATAACTACTAGAACTTTGATCACACTGTGCAAAATGTCAGAATCGCTGTATTTCTGTTCCAGAAGTACTTGGTGGCTGTCCTACATTATTATAACTACAGGCATTTATAGATATGCAGTTATTTTGCTAGCATTAGTGCATAGATAAGCTATTTTAATTGCATAAATCATAAATAGTCATTTACAACTGTTGTAGAAATTGCTAGTTAAAACCTAGTCTATAACATGCAGAAGTTTGGAATTTAACATTACAGGAATCTGTGCTTCTCCATTAACTCTCAGATTAATTATTCTGAAACAATCTTTGACATAAGGATTGAAAATGCCAGAGGGAACATATTGCTGGTCACAGTGCTGATCTGAGAAACAGAAAGTTACTTTAGTGCAACTGTCACAATAAGGTTTGACATTACTGTCATACCTTAAAGAAAGGAAAATGGATCAGATTTCACTATGATGTCGAAGAATAAAAACAAGGTCTAAAGATGTATGAATCAACTTAAAATTTTATAGCTGGAAATATAGCTGGAAAACATAGAAAACACTAAATGATAAGAAATAATAACAGAAGAGACCAACAGAATTCTAAGGCTTACAAATCAATCTGATTTTGAGGGTAAGTACTTATGGAAAATGAAACTAGTAATATAAGCACATAGTTCTTTATACAGTGGTGGATATGAAACTAAGTGGATAAATGAATGCCATTGGGCTACAAAGAATGAAATAAATATTTGTATATAAGAGAAAGACTACAAATTCAAGTATCCAGAAAGTTTTCCAGAACTCTAAGTTCATAATACTTTCAGGCTAATGGTCTGCACACTAAGATTACATAAGAAGCAACTTGACTGAGCAACTCATCCCACAAATTAACCAGGGTACGATCAGTTATTACTTGGTGGCCACACACAAAGATACAAAAACCTTTACAGTTCTCAAGCTTAATCAACTTTATGAGCTTCTCAAGTAGTTAAATCTCCAGCTGCAGGGTCAGCAGCTACCATAATTTTCTTTCTTGTATAATGTAAGTCAGTTGACACAATCAGCGTTAAAGAATCAGTTTTTGCTGCCTGTTAATAGCATTCATCACCAAATTCAATAAAACAAAGACCTCGTACAAAATTCTGTAAGGCTAATGAAGACAAACACTGAAGCGCCAAGACGAAATGCTTATTAAACTTACGCAATGCCTTCTAATCTGTTGCTAAATACTAGAACTGTTATAACAGCAATCTAAAAAAATCCAGTCAGGATTTTGACTAAAAAAAACCAGTGAACTGTGCATATCCGCTTTATTCCTGCAAGCTGTGTTGTAAGAAGGAAAAAGTGCTGAAATGTTTTTACTGTATGTTTTTGGAGGAGTTTTTTTTCTTTCCTTGAGAAAATAGAAAACAAAAAGATTGAGTCTCATCCTGATAAAATTATATTCCTCAACATCCTCTGACTATGATTGTATTTTTAGATGGGTTCTAGCTCAAGATGAGTATTGCTGAGAAAAGAATGTTTTTTCCATAATTTGGTCATGTGAACTTAATTATTTTTACACTCTGAGGCAATTCTTTTGTGTTTTCTTTTATCAGTGTTTTTAAAAATATTATCTTTCACTAACCTTTGATACTTCCCCTTTTTTATCTTCTATTGGAAATGCTCAATTTTTAAGCTTTGATATAGTGAAATCATCAAAAATTTTGAGAAACTATGTAACAAGATCTATGTACCATTTTGCCTTTTTGCAGACTTTTACTCCTTCTCACCATGAGGGAATTATGTTTTGATCAGACAACAGCCACTACCAATAGTTAAGCTGAGAAATAAGATTACAAAATAGTTCATCTCCTTTCTCAAAAAGTCAGTCACCCAGAATATTATTTTGTAATGCCCCATTTATAAAGAAAAAGGACTTATCTCAAAGGCAAAAAAGTCAAGTAAAATAAGAAAATAAAATAAGTAAAATGAAATAAGAAGCTTTTCTCTGAATTTTCAGGAAAAAACATTCTATATCATTCTTTTGATGAGGGAAAATAAGTATTTCTTGAATGAACTATATATATATAAAGCTGTTCTGTTGGTTCACTTCCGATTCTGACTTTCTAATTTTGTGTTTAGATATCTTCATACATAATGACCATTACAATGATATCAGGTCTGAAAGCAGAAAAACCATGGTGCTTTATCAGAGGTCTTTTCTTCAATATAAAACCTAATGTAATTAAAGTATGGAATTCCAGAGGAGCTTCTTAATAATCTTCTTGCTAGTTAGAGTTTAAAATATTTCTGTCTGGTTTATAGCTCTGTCACAGTTGACTCTCCTACCACGATCGGACCAAAGGGTTATGAAAGAAAATGAAAAAAAGTCAAGCAGGTGTAATCAGGAGAAGTGTTTGTTCCTGTGTTCCCTGTGAGATCCTTTGTCAGGGTCAAAGACTGCGATTACATTGCAGATAAATATGGCTGTGAAGAACGCTGATTTTTATACTAAGATTTTGTGATAAATTACAGCAATGAGGAAGCTACACCTACCTGGAAGAGCAATCACTTTATGTAATTTCCAGAAGCAAGATATGTATTATACCAGCAATTAGTCTGGAAAGGCAAGACAGCCAGCTGTATTTGGGTTTGTTTTATTTTTCTTTTTGAAATTATTACAGGTTTTCACCATGAGTAGATAACAATAAAGCCCTATTAATATCTTGCAGAAGACTCTAAACTTTTTCCTATCCAGCTTTGCTACAAGTAAGAAAATCCAAATACAAACTAACAAAAATGAACCTTTTCAGAGCTCAGACATATAAATAAATGAGATATTGCATTTGCATGGAAATGTTAAATGTGATCCAGTGAAAAATGAAATGGTTTTATCAGAGTGCAGTCTTGTGTAGCATTTAATGATACTGTTTCAGATGGAAGTGTAACTTAGTGCATCTGAATGTGTTTCAAACAATTAAGTAAGAGGTCCAGATAATGCACTGAGGAACACAGAGACAAAGTTTGCTTTCAAATGCATGATTTCTCATATATATATATATAAAGATACATATATAAAAAAAGAATATATATACACACATATATATATAAGCTGTAAAACAAATATCCTTATCCTCTTTGTCTTTTTTTTTTTGGGGGGGGGTGTCATTCTGCCACAAGAAGTGATACACATTAATCAATGGCAGACGGAAGAAGATTACGATATTAAAAATTGGAAGTGTCAGGAAGATACAATATTTGGGGGTGGGGGTGGATAGAAGTAATAGTAAATAAAAGGCTGAGAGAGTTGGTATTCTTCAGCCTGGAGAAGAAAAGTCTCTGGGGAGACCTTGTTGTCGCCGTTCAATATATGAAGGGAGCTTATAAGAAAGATGGAGAGAGTCTTTCCACTAGCGACTGTAGTAGTAGGACAAGGGGCAACCGTTTTAAACTGAAAGAGGATAGATTTAGATTAGACACAGGAAGAAATTTATCACAATGAGGGTGGTGAGACACTGGAACAGGTTGCCCACTGAAGCTGTGCATGCCCCATCCCTGGAAGTGTACAAGCCTAGGTTGGATGGGGCTTTGAGAAAACTGGTATAGTGGAAGATGTTCCTGCCCATGGCAGGGGGGTTGGACTAGATGATCTTTAAAGGTCCCTTCCAACTCAAACCATTCTATGATTCTATGAATTACTTAAAAAAGAGCAGTTATGTTTACCAAGGAAGACAGAGGGGAAAAGCATGAGTGTATATATATGTATATATAAATATTTATGTTCATATTCATATTTATACATACCCACACACCTGTGCTTTGGTAAATCTGTGTTTTCACAGACACATATTCCAGATTTAAAATTTTTGAAACACACATCGAATAAAAATGCACAGTTCCTGCAACTTCTAATAGCCAACTTGAGTATTTGTTCTCTCAGAATGTTTGAAATAGACTGTCTTAGGAAGCAATGCAGAAGTTGATAAAACCTCATGGAAGGTAATTTTGTGACATGGCTGGTTATTTCTTTGAAGTTTGATACATGCTAAATATTTTCTTTATTAAAAACTCGAGCAATTTAGTGTGAGATCTTCTGCTTGTAAAAATCAACACAACTCCATTGACCATATTGCTTTTGGAACACAGAGCTCTTCTGTTTTAGAGCAAATAAGAGTTCAATACTTTTAATGTTGTGCTCACATTTTTCACATCTGAGTTTTCCTCAGGCATCCATATATAGTTAGACTAGCTCTGGAGATTCGTACACATGAAAATTAAACCTCAGAAAATTGCAGACAGAATAAGAGAGTCAGATATCTCAAATGTTGATTGGAAATGTTGACTTTGAAAGGAAATGTTTTCCCCACAACTGCAGACATCATGGGAGAGGGAATTTGCATTTCCATTCACCTTAAAAGTTTTGTCTTCAACATTTTCCTTCAAGAAGACTATAAATGTGGATATCTTTCTTGACATTTTACCATTTGAGATATATAATTTGTGAACTATCAGAAATGAGAAGCAAATTCAAATTTTGGAGCAGGCAATATCAGAAAGAAGGAGCAAAATAATGATAATGTTGGGACGTAACAACAATAACAGTGTTAACTTGTTAAATGTTAACAAGTAGTCTCACGAAGACATATTGCAACAACAATGAAGCACACAAAAACCCAAAGGCATTGAGAATAATTCTGAAGGGCACTGTCTACTTTGAACATGGTTATCTTGCGTTTTTAGTCAAGAAAAAAAAAAACAGCTTTTTAAACAGTCTCTTGTAAATGTTTTTCCTTCCTTACCCTAAATCAACAATACCATATATCCATTATTGTATGAAAATTAACAGAATATTGACTAAAGTTCAGTCATCTTCCCTTTAGATACAGTGCATATTTTGTTACTGGACTTAATACCGTATGATTTGTTTGGAAGTTCACAGGCATTTTATGACTTAAAATAAAAATAATACAAATGACTTAAAGATTTTAGTACACTTCTAATTAAATACTTTCTCATTTCTCATTCATTATTTTAGTAATATAATACTTCGCCAAAGTAGGAAATATATCAAAAATAATGAATAATAGGAATCAAAACATAAATGGTTCATTGAAACATCATTTTGGCTTAGAGGTAGATGAGTATTTTTAGAATTATCTTTTACTTTCATTATGCAGTGAATGTGCTCTGAAGGCAAACTGTGTTAATGCACTCACTGAACAGTACTGATGAAAGTAAAAGTTCCCCTCATGTAAGATGGAACAAAATAATTGTTAATTAGAAATTGTAAATATAGTAGAAACCAGAGAAATAAGTGCAGAAAGAAAATGTGTTAAATAATGTATTGAAAGTTAACATATACTTACAGTAAAGAAAAATCTTACTAATCTTATATCCTTTCTATAGACCATGTGGATAAACATGGACTGTTAGAATCATTTCATTAGAGGCTGTAAAAGGGTGCTTAGAGGCTCTCCAGCAAAGATACAATTAGATTGAAGCTTCATTATTCTTTAACGTGTTATGTTTCCCATTAGACAGGGATCAAACAAAAAATACTAAAGGAGATCTGTAGGATGCAAGATTGATTACAGACTGATTCAGCAGTGCAATCACTGCTTGGTGCAATCTCAGCATGAATGGAATCCCTAGAGAGCGTGTTGCTATCTGATAGTACTACAGTAAGGGAAAAATCAAACTACTTTTAGAAGGTAAATTGGTTTGGGTTGCATTACACAGGAAAGGATTATATCTGCAATTGTCATTCTTCCTGGGATCCAAAAGTAGTGGTTCTAAAAACATTTCCGTTTCAGCTGTACATAAAATCCAAAACCAGAACTGTTCAGTTATTCTAGTAGAGCTAGCAGAAACAACATATTTCTTTGTGTGTTATTGTGATAGTTTCAGTTAATAGTTCTTCTTTCAGTATGCAACTTAAAATATGCGTATTTTAATTTTTTGATGTATCTTAGTTTTCCTTTTATGTAGTTATTTCCTCTTTTCCTCTTAATTCTCCATTACCCAATAGAATTTCACATCTGGAAGACTTAACTTAGACATGAATTATTTGTTCCAAGCACAAAAGTGACTGACATTGTAAGGCACTAGTGTACATACCTGCTGTTGTGAATTAGCAAATATCCACTGAATAAAATTCTATAGCACCTGTTAACATCAGCTATGCATTTTTCATTTAAAGCAATAATATGCAAATTTCCTCCAGGAATATGACTCCTCAGTAACAGCTCCTGTGTTTTGAGGAATAGATGTCCAAAGTTTAAAATTACAGAGGAGCCTTGAACCCCACTGCCAGTAGTGTGCTGGCAAATAAATCTCTTAGAAAACTTATGTTTCCTTCAGAAAGTTACAGACATTTGGAAAAAGAAGGAAGAATAAACTGTTCTTCTAAGTTTGGTTTTTTTTTTGTACCAAAGATTTGTGGTTGAATGATGTACTGTACTTTTCACTGGATTATGCCACAAGTTCTGTGTTTAATTCTCCAGGTCATTACAAATAATTCTTGAATAAGTGTTTTACAAAATTAATTGAGTTGATTTCTGTACATTTTCATTGTTTTGAATGAAACTATTTAAAAATCTGTGCTATAGCACTATACACTCTCTTTCTGTATTCTTAACATTGACCCTGTAAAACCCCTGTTTTGAGAGGAATGAAGGAAAATGAAAGAGAAATGAAAGCTGCCATAGACAGATCTTCAAGCAGTGGAGACTCCTCAACATTGCACTATTGAGAGAAGGTCACAGGAAATGTATGTTCCGTTTTTACTTTGTTAGTAAGAGAGAAAATGAATGGCAAATGGTGAATATAACATATGAATAAAATGCAGCATCCATTTGCTACCACCCCTTATTAGGAATATATAAAATGTGGATACTTAAAAAACAGTGTCATGACTAGAATTGAAAAATTAATTGAAAAATTCCATTGAATAGACAGAGTATTTTATTTCCAAAGTGAATAGCCCTTTATTTTCAAAATGACATTTAATCTCAGTAAACAGTTCACCTTTTAGTTGAATAATCACTTACAAAAGCACTTTAGAATATTTTGCAGCATCCACAATAATGTAGTGACTTTGCAGTTTATGCCCCTTTTTGATAAACAAACCTTAGTATGTCATTGTGAAGAGCTGATAATTACTGTTGATCTTACTTTAGATTAATAATGAAATAATTCAGTTTACAGAATATTTTATCTATTATTGATATTAGTTTAATATATTGCTTGACAAGACATCCTTTTTATCTTACGGTATTGATACTGATAAAAGATTAGCTTTTTATTATTTTTTATACTTTATGTATGTATATCACATGACAAAGATATCTGAAAGAAAAGCTTATAACTTGCATCTGTGTTATAGGAAATTCTAGATGACAGTGCTTCATTTCATTCCTCAGGAGAGGAAAATGTCAATGTTACAGAATCGCTGGTGAAATTGAGCAATCTGTTTCAATGCCTACCAGCCAACCTTTGCCCATCTAGATACCTGGAGAGTTAGTCCACCAACAGGCCAGGTACTCAACCAGACATAAGTATGCCTTTCCAGCTTGTGAGAGAGCAGAGACATTTATGAGGCAGATGAGAAACAGAGAGCTTTCCTTTGCTCAGCAAGATAGCTGGGTGACTAACAAATGAGGTCAGACATCTAGGGATCCTGAAAAGGATGACTTAAGGAACCCTTTGGACTGCTCAGAAAAGCCAGCTGGGCAGGTGGCAATTTGAGAAGTTAGCCAGGTTTCACACCAGCCGAGGAGGACAGCTGGGTAGTAGCCAAGCTGAGAAGCCAAGCATTCTGCCTGATTTCTATCCAGCCCACCAGCTTGGGGTCCAATTGGCAAGACAGCTGGTGAGCATACTGGCAGAAAATTAGATAAACTAGCAGCTGGCTGCTTGGTCAGCCAATCAGCCTCTCTGATATTCATCAGTATTTTTGACACAATCTACATGTTCCCAAACAATACTTCAGTTCTATTCAGTCAGGTTTTTTTTCCTGATAAATCCTGTTGAAAAATAACCTCACCAGCTTTAGCATTTAGTATACAGAGCAAATATATGGTGAACAATATTTTTATACCTCCACACAATCACATATAATTAGTTTATTGGAAACCTCCATGAATTCTTTCTTTATAAGGTTTCCAGGTACCAAGGATAGGTGAATTCCTGATCTGTCAGAAAATGTCTGGTTTAGGTCTGTTCTTCTGTAGTAGCTTATATTTTCAAAACCAGTTGCTACGTTGTCTGCTTTTAGTCTTCCTGTCCTCTTTAATGCTCACAGTCTTTCTTTAATATAATTTGAAAATCCATGTCTACTTCCTTTTCTTCAATGAAAACATTACTGAGAGGTGGATGTACCACATATCCCTCCAGTACCTTAGTATAAGCTTCCACTAACTTTTTATTTTTCGTATATTGTTGCTTCTTTAATCAGCTCACCGAGATACTTCACATAGTCATTTAGCAATCTATGCCAAGAAGATTTAAATTTTTAAATATCATTTTAGAATATATTGTAGCAAACATCTTAAAGTGCTTTCCTTTCAGGCTATTCTGAAATTTTATAAAAGCTAATAAAGTTAATGTCACATTTTGCTATTCTAATAATGCTGTCAGTTTAAAAGACTGACTACAGTATGTTTTGTAGTTAAACTTAAAGAAAATTTTTGCTGTTGTGTAATCTATGATGAAAGTGGACATTAGCTAGATTCTTATTTAATACCAGCATTATTACTTCCTTCTGCAAAGATTAGTGTTTTATTGGTAGGGAAGTCTTTAAACCTTTAAGACCTATTTTGTCTTCCTGGATATTCCCAGCTTCTTATATGCTGGGTGTCATTCCATGACTGTATATTAGTGATGGATCTTATTCACATTATAGATAACTTAATAGTCACTTAGAATATACGACACTGAAAAGTAAACTGTGTATTCCCAAATAACATGTATATAGTTCCTTACTTCTTCCAATAAATAATACAAATAGGAAGATTATATTCCTAAATATTACATTTAATGTTTTTGTGAGTTATTTGCTAAATAATGTATTACAAGTATATTTTTATTATTTAGGTGGTCAGGTGCAGCAGCTGTGATAGAAGTTTTCACATGGCTGAAGAATACTTTGTAAAAAACCTCTGAAAATTTTGTGAGGTGTGGTCATGTACAGAACTGCCTAGCCATGACTAATGGCTGTCAGCCTGGGATTTGACTTTCTTAACCAGAACTGAACTCCAGCAGTCAAATGAGTGTAACAATTCCATGATAAAGCACCATGATACAGTCGAACTAAATGAACACTACCCACGTATGCCAGGATATTTCTTTCATTCAGATCAAGAGATATCATATCAGAGAATATCAAATAACCTACTCTTAAATTGATTAAATGAGTCATAACTGTATGTGTATTTTGTCAAATTATTATCAAATAAGATGGCTGTCAGGAAAATGAGAACTAGAAGAAAAATGTAAGTGTGGCTTATTTGGATTCAGGATTGTGGCCAAACTTTGGTATCATTGTAACTCATTAAGAAGGGCACCACTGAAATAATATTAATCCAATACATTCATGGAATAAAAAAGGTTATCGTACCCATCAGAGTCAGCTAAATTCACTTTCTCTGCTGTAATTGAGAAAATTTGCATGACACCTTTCTACATTCTTGATTCAGAGCCATTTCTACAATGTGAGAGAGGTGGACTAGGAAGGGATAATACTGTGCACATCAGGTTAAAAGATTTTGCGGACAGTGAAATAGTTTTGGGGGCAAGCATGCGAACAGAGTAGATTTTATATATTTTGGAGACATAAATTTGTGATCAAAGAAAAGAATAGGAAATGACTTTCAAACCCTTAAATAGCATCTGATTCCAAACAAACTTTTATGTAAGAACTCCAAGGCAATCCAGTTTTAAAAGGATACGGTCATATAAGGAACTTGTTGCAGATTATAATCAGATAGTAAAATCTTCGAAGTTTGTTCAGTGACTGAACACTACCCTCCAAATATGTGGGAGAAAAAGATCTGAATGTTGCTATTTACTTATTTAATCAAAAGACTTCACAACCAAGGGAAGACTTGAAGACTTGGACCAATTTTACATGCTGAGGTTATGCTGGTAAGTGGCGCACAAGGGACAATTTGGAAAGGAAGCAAAAATTAAACTTTCAAGTCTTTTTACTAATATCCCAACTATGAGTAAAGAGCCATAGAAAAGGCCAGCACCTGATAGTAATATGCCATAGGTTGATATTGGAAGAAATTTGTGAATTACAATTCACAAATTTACAATTTACAAATTACAATAAATTTAATTTGGATAAATGTAAGTAATTCTTCCTGATGCAAATATTGTCTCTTCTTTCTCCTTTCCCTCCAGCTTCCTGTTTCTCCATCACTCCCAGATAAAGGGGAAAAAGAACCTCAGAGAACTAAACTGTAATCTTGGCTTTCTGGAAAGATGTAAAACCTTCATGTCAGACATGGTAGAGTTGACCTGATTGCTACAGAAGTGAGATAAATAAGTGTATTATAATATAAGTGTCCTCTCCTCGTCTTTGTCTTTTAGCAGATGGTGACACATTACAAAAAAATTTTTCCCCTATAAAGAAACTACAGTTTTTCTTTCACATCTAGTTTACCTCATTAGTTTAGTTTCTTTTACATTAAAACCCAATTCAACAAAGGTATTTAGGTTAGATACCTATTTCTAACTTCATGAATTGTCCTACTGATTTCATCGGAACAACTGGCATAAACAGACATACACGCTTAAGT
>WEKW01013219.1:243-14544 GCA_013389905.1 Sula dactylatra | reverse complement strand
ATGCAGAGAATAAGACAAGGTAAAATAGGCAACTATTCATACAGCCTCCTGGAATTCAGTACCTTTCTGTTTGCATGTCGTGCTATGCTATATACTCAGAAGAATTTTTGTTACCTATGCAACTGACAGTGTACTTTTATTATTGTTAATCTTAACATCCCAAGTAACACAGGTAAATGTTCAACAGATGTAGGAAATCCTCAGTGACAGAAATTTTCTGTTTAGCCAGGACTAGTAAAACAGTTCCAGGTATACGAGTCCATGTCAGCATAACAGGAAGAATTTTTTTCTTCCTTTTAAAGAAAAGAACTATTTTTTGTAAGACCATTAAAAATGCAAAAGCGAGGTGATAGAAGATAAATGGCTGTTCATCATGTATGTGATGTANNNTGTATTGAAGGTGTAAGGATATTTTGTTAATCAGTCCTGCAATGTCATAAAGGAAACATTTTAGAACTAGAGCATTTTTTTCAGTTCTATTTACATTTAAAAATAATTGTAACAAGATAACCATCCCACATGCATTTTTTAAGTCCTGCAGCTGAAAAATGATTAAGCGTGCTCAATATTAAGAAATGTATTCTTTTGTTTTGGTCCCACTCAATTTTAGGGAGGTAAGTAGTCCTTGATATCACCAGAATTATAGCATAGAATAGAACAGAACAGAACAGAACAGAACAGAATAGAATAGAATAGAATAGAATAGAATATTTCAATTAGAAGGGACCTACAACAGTCATCTAGTTCAAATGCCTGACCACTTCAGGGCTACATCAGAAGTGTTTGCTTTAAATGTGCTCTAATAATAAAACTCTGACTTTAAAAACCCCCATTATTTTGCCTGACCATGTATGTTGCCACTGTTCAACTCTTCACAGCAGAAGAAACTTCAATTTTTTAATGTTGGTTTCATTTTAGATAGTCTTATGCCAAGGTGAAATGTTACACAGAACCAGACTAAATTTACCTGCAATGAACAGCAAACAAAAGCCATTCAAACATGCCTGGGGCAAAACTTGGTGCAGCTTTTTTAACTGTTAGAACTACTTCTGATTCTAGTTTGTGACAACATTAAAAAATAACCAAAGGCTATATCCCTCCCTCTGGCTTAATGAAGAGAGCGTAGCCAAACCTGCTAGAATTGTTAAAATGGATAGAAAAGGGGGAGAACAGTCAATTAACAGCATGTTCCTACATTCCTCGGGTCTCACTGAGAGCGTCTCTAACAGAGTTTCACTGGGTCATTTCTCTATTGGATTAAGAGGCAGATGGGGGAAAAAAGGTAGAGGTAAGAAACAGATGCTCTCTACAGCTTGATCCCCTGCTGATCTCACAGATAGAGCAGCAGGTGCTCGTGCTACTGAAAACAGCTATAAAGAACACACGGATCATCTTGGGCTACCCTGTAGTACTCTTGTGAAATATTAACACTGACTTTTTATCTCCCACAAAACTTAGAAAAATACCGCATGACACATCACAATTTAGTAAGTTCTCTGTGTTTTTCTTATTGAGGACAATTATTTTAATGTGGGAAATCTCCAGATCTTTGCTCTCTTATAACTCAAATGAATGTTTGGACCATTGCACTATTTACCTTTCTTCTATAAGGCTGTCTCGTGAAAAACTCAGTCTTGTACCTGACATGCCTTTCCCAGTGAAAAATTTATCAAAATGCATTCCTGTGAAAGTCTATTTTTGATTAAATCATATTTTTGACCAAAAAGCATAACTCTCTGAAAATTCTTGGTCACCTCTGGTAGTAACACTAAAGAATTTGTACAGCCTTTTGAATATATAGTTATTCAATATATAGTTATTCAATATTTGACTGTTCTAGAAACTTGTTTTATGATAAATCACTTATTTTTGTATGGTTTAATTCCAAGATGCTAAATGGAGGCAATAACTTATTTTTCCTTTATTCAACCCCATGATAATAAACATTATATAAATGTAGGCATAAATATTTGAATACCGGTAGTGCATTTGTATGTGCTTTTCTTCCTGAAGCTGCAGAGGTTATCATTCTCCCAGCTGTTAATCACTTACTTTTTTTTCACTGAATAGAAATTACTATTCCCTCAGAGTTGCTAACTTACTTTTCTTTTGAGTAAAACCTTCTGAGATTTAGTCAAAAAAAGAGCCACATGAGCTGAAATAGTTTAAATAGTGAGTGTTTGCTAACCTTTGGAAGTGTTTGACTGAAATAAGTTAGGTTATCCATGTAGCTGACCTAGCAAATTAGAAAGGTAATGCAAGTGTGCTGTTTGACTCAGCCGGAAAGGGTATTATGACCGCCTTCTCTGATACTTTCACTGGACAGTAATATTGCAGCAGTGCTTAAAGCTGAATATTTATCAATGTGGGTCCAAATCAGAACCTGAAGTTTTTATGAGGAAAAGTTAGAATATTTGATTAGGTCGAGGATTCATTTGAAATTGTGAGGTTAAAGATAATCTTTGAATGTTTTTAATTATTTATGTGAATAGATAAGCATATATTGTTATTGCTGAAGAGTTACAGAGTAAGCAAGAGGACTGCTGAGCATTCTCATGCCCAAAGTCTTCTGTGAGGTCTTGGCCCTGCTGAAAACTGTGGAGCCAGAATCTATTTCTACTGATATTGTTCTCTCTTACTCCCTGTGAGTCTTGTTATATTTCTCTTGTGGGGAGCAGGACTAATAAAAATAATGACAAAAATTATGATATAGACATGTTTTTCACCCTGCGAAGATATTTGCAATTGGAGGATGTTGCCAGCAACATTTAATTCAGGTGGATTTGAAAATGGCATTTCAGCATATTCCTGTAAAGTAGTGGTATGTATCTTCTAAGTGTTAACAGAATAAGAGCTTATCCCAGGGAAATTCGGCAGTTCAGAAGTTATAAGAACAGAACCACAGTAATTAGCCCCATAAATTCTAGAATTTATTTATTAACTGGGATGTATATAACGTGTGGATATCAAGTTTTATTTTAAGGTGTCTATTCAACAACATATTGGTGCTGCACAGAACACACACCAGTCAGGACATCCAGTCCGGTTGTGACCAGCACCAGGAGTTCAAGGCAACAAGACACTAACGCTGACAGATCAGTTTCGACATCCATACATAGAATCATAGAATCTTTGAACAGTTTGGGTTGTAAGGGACCTGTAAAGGTCATCTAGTCCAAACCACCTTCAATGAGTAGGGATATCTTCAACTGGATCAGGTCAAGGTCTCATTTTATCTCAGAAATACCATTGGGCAGGCTTCATCTGTGACAAAGTTTGAGATCTTATTTGGTAAAAATAACAGAGTTCAGACTGGTGTCTTCCCCTTTGCCACTCTCTTCAGCAATATTTTGAACAGACAGAGAAGATGAGATCAAGACAGTGAGTGTCAGACCACAGCTTATCTCAGACTGTAGAAAAGTAGTTCAGAGGTGTTTTAGGATTTTGTTTTAAATGTTATCAGTGTGTTTGACAACTTATAATGAAAGGATCAGTACGTAGAAAACAATATAAGCCACATCACTACTTTATTGTTCTCTGTGAGTAAAATAGCACAGAAGGAGCAGAACTCATTTCATTGATGCACTGCATTATTTTCCTTGAAACAATACAGGAATATGGGTTAGTTTCCCACTCAGACTGAGAAATAATACATTATCTCTTGTCAGTGATAGTCAGCAAAGTCAATATATACTTCTATTCTATCCTAGAATATACAAAATATTTACTTCTCTAACTTATCGGTGTGATTTCAGATCTGAATAGGTCTACAAGGACAAAGAATGCATTATTTGGCGTTACCATCTACAACTTTGCATATACACTTTTAATACTTCTAACGAGAAGCTTTTGTTTTGTTGTGATGTGGATAATGGAAAACTTCTATGGGCCAGGGAAGTTTATTAATGTCTCTATTAAACCTTTTTTGGGTGAGTGCACTGCAGGTGATTGTAGTGAAAAATTAAGAATCATTGTGTGGGGTCTGGAGCAAAGGGTAATAATATATGAAGTAATAACAAAAAGTTCCTTGTCAAACAGTAAGCAAAGAACTTTGACAGAAATGAGACTGAGTGAATTCCAGCTGTGCTGAACTGCTGTGTGTGCATACTTGTGTATCTACATGATCCATATAAACTAGAAACATTTTCCTTTGATGAAAATTTATTAATGTTTCACCTCTCTCTGTATAGGAACTTAATATATTGATTAAAATTTTGCATTAGATTTTCTTTGCTGAACTCATGTTCTGATACCAGTTTTAGCAGCAACTTAATCATCTTCCCTATTGTATACATAATACTCTAGGAAATCAGTGTCATTTACACTATTTGTCATTAGTAACACAAAACCATAACAATCATATTCTCTCACGCATATTCTCTTCATGCATCAATCTCGAAACAGGTATTCTCTTTTCCTCATTATCAATTCTGACACTATCATAGCATTTCCAAAGTTTGGTATAACATTTAAAAATTGAAGCAGCAAAGATGTAAATAAAAATATATTACAGTCATTCATAAGATAGTTGTGTGTAATTTTTTTTTTTGCATCGGTGTCATTATTCTTCTAGCTACTTATTGTTGTGACAGTTGCTGACACATGGCCTGACAGAAACGGAATTTTCTAGACAGCATGACTGAGCAGTTGAGCACTCAGCAGTTACTGAACTGAATGTTTCTTCTCCAAGATAAAGCCATGGGGAAAATAGCCATCATCGTTGTCAAGATCCAGCCCAAACAGTTTACATAAACAGCACATTATTGGCACATAAGCCTTCAGTCTTGGATACTAGCTTGAGTAAAACCATTGTGTTAACCTTTGAGCCAATCAATTGTCCCTTATCATAACTTTGTGTCACTTTTTTATAGGTAATACAGACACCTCTTAGACAACTTTAGTTAAAATTTCTTTATAACATTTTGCAAACACTTCTAAAAAAACCATACTCGTTAGTCCTTCATGTTATTCAGAAATGAGGTGGTGAATTCTGGGAATTGGTGCAGGGGACCAGAGATAAGTTTATTCTTGCACAGTTGTGGTATCCTCTTTCTTAAACAGCTTTGTTTGGAAAATCGAACATTATCTTGGACTTTTGTACATTCCATATCTATTAGGACTATTCAGATAGTTGGGAAACCAAATAAAACATGGTGACTTGTAGTTGTGTGACCAATCAGCCCCTCAATGTAAGAAAGCCTGGAGCAGATGGGCACAGACGATGTACTTACAAAGCTCAAGGACCACAGCTGTTGTAAAGAAAGCTGAACATGTCATGACACAAAGGAGACCAGGGGAGCAGAGGATGGGATTTGTTTTAGATAAATAGCTGTGTAAGTTGAGTGGATCAGCCAGCTATATCAGATGAGTGGATGAACTGGTTGTGTAAACAACCTTCCCTGAATTAATTAAAAAAAAAAAAGTGTGACTGTGTTTCTGACCTAGCCAGATCAGCAGGGGAAATGTATACATCACTCAACCCAACACAGAGTATAAAAACTGAGCAACCAACAAAATGGACTTTGAAGAGAGCAATGGTCTTCAGTTGGCTTCAACCCATGTATTCCTTCCCAAGAGACTGGGGACACGCTGTGTCATGACGGTGAGCATATTTTAGGCTGGTAAGGGGAAACAGGTTTGTATTGTGATCCAACTGCATATTGTGCTTGTGTTGTGATTTAGTACATTGCTGTGTCACTCTGATAAATCGAAATCTTGTGTAATGTCAAATAATGTTAAATAAGTAAATTTGGTATTAAGACATTAAACCCTCCTAGTGTGGAATATCTAAAAGAACCTGTTCAGAGAGTATTGGGTGCTGGCAAGTGGTTAAGAAATGGCTGTTCTGAAAATTGCTGAACTAAATACTGTTGCAGGTATTCATAATGTAGCTGTCAGAATTTTGACAGACCAGGGATGATAACTGATTGTTAAAACTAATGAGACTAGTGGAATGGCCCAGATTTATTTTAATGGCCTTACAAAGTCAGTCCAAAAAGTTTATTTCTGAAGTTTGGAAAAACAACTTCTTGGAAATAGTCAATGATAGTTATTACAGAAACCTCACAACAGAAAAAATTAAACCATCTTTTGTAGCAGCAAGGACCTAGTTCAGTTAGAAGACTTACTAAAACTAGAAGACAAGCCGTGAACCACCTGGTGTCTTAAAAGCAGGCAGATACCAAAAAACTTCAAAGAAAATGGAACCTGTAAAGAGACACATATCTACTGGTCTGTAATTTTTGTGCATTATCGCTTAAATGAAAGGTTAAAAATTTTCTTCTGATGTCTTCAGGGGGAACTGAAATTTAGGCATCTGCATCCAAGAAAGCACTTGGAAACATCAGTGCTCCATTGGTGTTTCCTGGCTGGATGAGTATTAACTCAGTCATCATCCAAGTCCACATCTAGTTTATAAAGAATGTAGAATCATAGAATCATTTAGGCTGGAAAAAACATTTAAGATCATCGAGTCTAACCGCTAACCTAACACTGCCAAGTCCCCAACTAACCCATATCCCTAAGCTCCACATTGACATGTGCTTTAAACACCTCCAGGGGTGTGACTCAACCACTTCCCTGGGCAGCCTGTTCCAATGCTTGACCACTCTTTCAGTAGAGAACTTTTTCCTAATATCCAATCTAAACCTCCCCTGGCACAACTTGAGGCCGTGTTCTCTTGTCCTATCGCTTGTTACTTGGGAGAAGAGACCAGCCCCCACCTCACTACAACCTCCTTTCAGGTAGTTTTAGAGAGCAATAAGGTCTCCCCTCAGCCTCCTCTTCTCCAGGCTAAACAACCCTGGTTCCCTCAGCCGCTCCTCATAAGACTTGTTCTCCAGACCCTTCACCAGCTTTGTTGCCCTTCTTTGGACATGCTTCAGCACCTCAATGTCCTTCTTGTACTGAGGGGCCCAAAACTGAACACAGTATTCGAGGTGCGGCCTCACCAGTGCCGAGTACAGGGGCACGATCACTGCCCTGCTCGTGTTGGCCACACTCTTCCTGATACAAGGCAGGATGCTGTTGGCCTTCTTGGCCACCTGGGCACACTGCTGGCTCATGTTCAGCCAGCTGTCGACCAACATGCTTTGGTCCTTTTCTGCCAGGCAGCTTTCCAGCCACTCTTCCCCAAGCCTGTAGTGTTGCATGGGGTTGTTGTGACTCAAGTGCAGAACCCAGCACTTGGCTTTGTTAAATCCCATACAATTGGCCTCGGCCCATCAATCCAGCTTGTCCAGCCATCGGTATATGTGTTTCTCATCACCTTTTGCATATTATCTAAAAATTATTACCTTGATGCAGAAAATGGAAGATAGTTGAGACTTATTTTACCACTTAGTAGCTAGATACCAAAGAATACTCTGTTAGAGCCATGCTGTCTGCTAGATTGAATCAACAAGCTGATAGAAATGCAAGAGCTGCAGAGCCATAAAGGAGACAAGGATGAGGGAATATATATGTCAGTAAACCAATTCAGCACTTTTCTACGATGCTGAAATTCCTCCTCATTGAGGCACTGTGAACATCCAAGGAAGCATGAAATATCTCCAGTGCCGACTCTTATGAGACACCTAAGGGTGATTAATTGATTGAAATCCATATACATTCTTAACATTTTTTGTCTCTGTTCAGGTAATTGCTGTCTAGTATTCCCTACTTCACCTATCCCTGGCAAATGCATTATGGAACAAGAGTCACTTTTAAATCAGTATATTATATTCAGAAATTTTGCTTATTTTCCCTTCTGTTCCTGATTCTACTTTTGTCTGGCTGTGATGTAGTAACTACAGAGTAGAGCTTCTTTACTCTTATGCAATATTCTGTACTCTAATTCTGATGGGCTGAGCTTCATCTCAGCTATCATTAGCAATCTAAAAGCCAGTCACATTCTTCTAATTAATCATCCTGGCTTCCTGTATTCACTGGTGAATGACACTAAGAAGGTGATACATTCCATTTATTAAAGACATCAGACTTATGATAGGATGACGTGCCTTCTGAAAATGCTTTCTCTTTCTCCCTCTCTTTCTTTCTCCTTCTCTGTTAAGTAGAGGTGAGTTAGGTTTTTAGGCTCTACTCACAATTTGGCTTCTAAGTAACTAATTTCAGGTGAACTGAATCACTCGCTTGGTTCTTAGACACTAGGGCCATGAATGTAATTTAAGATACTCTGTGTTTCCAAAACTCAAGTCCCTTTTTTGAAGCAAGTCATATAAATGCTGAAAAACTAACTTCTAATCAACATGCATGAACTAATTAACTTGTTGATTTTTACCCCATGATGCATTATTAATATTACTTTGTTCTTCTAAATGAGCACTGTACAAACAACAAGCT
Organism: Sula dactylatra; assembly: GCA_013389905.1. Lineage (NCBI taxonomy): Eukaryota > Metazoa > Chordata > Aves > Suliformes > Sulidae > Sula > Sula dactylatra. The sequence continues at coordinate 6,204 of WEKW01013219.1, read as the reverse complement.
CCCTTTCCTGAAGAACTGATTTTTTTTTTCTTTAGCTGCAATACACACTGATCATACAATAGCAGGCAATTGTTAAGACTGAAATGCTTGACTGAATCAGTAACTATCAGAGGATGTTTTTAAAAGAACGAGTAGATTTGACTGCATTATATGGAAGGATGTTTCAAGAAATAAGATGAAAGATGACAAGTCAGGAATGGGCTAAGAAGCAAATAACATATTCATATCAGACCCAAAACATCATACTAAAAAAAAAAAAATTTGAGATATGAGGCAAAACTGGGCTAGATGTAGAAAATCCTCTTAATTGCAACTTCACTCTTGGAATAAGTCACACATTCTGCTTTTGGGGTTTTTTGGTGATTTTTGTTTGTTTGTTTGTTTGGAGAGGGTTACTAGTTTTTCCCTTAAATCTAATGGATAAATTTCTCTCTATTCAGCTTAGCACTGACAGGCTAGGCAGAATGTTCTGTATGTTTGCAGTGCAGTGCCCCACAGTAAAAAGGGCATAGACTGATGGTTCTCAGGCAATGATCTACTCATTTCAGTTTTGTGCCATTTTATATGAAAAGTTCCACTTCACCTTTGCAGTCTCCCTGCAGAAGTATTGATAGAATGCCATGACAAACTTTCTTCCTATGCAGAGGGTACAGACACTGCCAAACTCCACAATGGAACCTGTGCTCTATTCCCTGTTTCCACCCTAGTTCTATTCAGGTTAGCCAGGGTCTTCCTTCTGTAGGGAGGGGATCCTGAAAGGATAGTGAGGTCAATGGCAATTTTTTTATAGGAATCAGAATAAAATATTTACATATAACAGGAGTTTCTAATGTTATTGTGGACCTATTTTCTTTGTTACTGTATTTCATCTCTTTTCTTTCCCATTTTTAAAGGAACAACAACAATGATCACTTATTAATTTTTTTCCCAAAGTTTAATTAATAAGAATTAAGAACTGTAATACTCTGAGACTTTACTAATTATTATAATATATGTTTAATGCGGCTGATACAGATAAAATGACTTTTCAAATGTCATTACTTTTCAAAGAAAGTCAGTAGCACAGACAGGCTGGTTCCCTTGATGTTTTATCTGCTCTTTTTCTATATAATCAGTAAAAAATAGATAAACTATTTAAAGATACAGAAAAATGTTTGCAATGTCTATTTTGATATGACATAGGTCCTGGTGGTTATTTATGGAAATCATAGCAATACTAAAAATCATAGAAATGCGGAATACTAAATTAAGGCCAAAAGAAGCATGATAGGATATAGTCTGAAGTAAATGAATGGTATTTTGTTTGTGATCACTGAGTGGTATATTCTGTGATACAGCAGTGTCTACAGTTATGACATTAGTATGCTGTACCTGTTTTGCTGACAACTTGCAAAATATATACATTCTCCCTCATTGCAATGTACTTTTAGGAAAAAGAAACAAACAACAAATAAATGCTTTTAGAAAGACCTTTCACCATTTCACAAATGCCTTGTATTTAGATTTAAAAAACCAAGAAACCCAACAACTCACAGATGATATTATAGGTTGACACGAGAGGACTTCTCTACTCTTACATCTTAGGTCCATCATTCTAAGCATATTTTCATTTATGATAGTAAGGAATAAGTAGTTTGTTTTGGAAATGTACAAAGAATAGATTTTTTATATTACCACATTCAGCTATTTTAAATTCCAGCTGACTCTAAGCATAGGCATGAAGTGTAAGTGCGGATATTTTAATTAGTTTTTTAGGGTAATTTTTGCTAAAAGATAATCCAGGCTATCAAAGCTGTAATGAAATGTTTCAGAACAATGACATTTTATGCATTAGGTGATAGAATCCTGTGTTGTCTCATGCTCATTAGACAAAGCATTTAAGAAAAAAAAGTGTTCGTAATATCTTCACAATCATGAATGTTTTCACCATTACAGATATGCATCCACTGATTACTTAATAGCTATTCTAATATGAAGGTAAACAAAAGCCAATTAAAATTTTCAGCTGCATTTCTTAACATCAAAATATTTTTACTTTGGTATAAAGTGTGCAATATAGATTTTTCTTAAAGAAGTATGGAAACTTTGTGACCCACTTCTGTAAACGCATCTGCTTTTCATTCACTGGCTGCTCAAAACAGTCAGTGCCTTGGAGATCTCTAAAGCATATTGATGGAACACTCTCCTGAAGTCTAATGTGAGCTGTTGCATGTTAGACCATACAACAGAAATAGAAAAGAAGCAAAAAACAAAATAAAAACTGCTGTGGAGTTCTATTTCAGATTTTTAAGCAGTTTTTTATTACACAGTACTTACTTATAGTAGGTATATATACCATAGCACTAAATTACTGAATAAATATAGGATATTTAAATAATTAAAGAAAGTGAACATCCTTTTAGAGAACTAGATTCTACTCATGTTACTAACAAGAAATTTTTGATCTAGAAAGGGCGCATTGAAAAACCTAAAGAGGACAAGAATCTGTAACAGACTAAAAAAATCTAGAAGTTACGAGTAGGAACTAGAGGCAAAGTGAGTTGTATCATTCTCAACAGGTGGAATTCCTTTTGCCCTTTTTGCAGTTCCATAAGGAGGTCAAGAAAGTATGCATGATCTGATGGACCAAAAGAGAAACCAAAAGGAGCATGACTGTAAATTGACTGGGCTGAGTGTTGTCTCAGCTGGTTTAACCCCAGTCTGCAACCAGCTACCACGCAACTGCTCGCTCACTCCCCCCCAGTGGGATGGGGAGAGAATCAGAAGAGTAAAAGTGAGAAAACTCCTGGATTGAGATAAAGACAGTTTAACAGGCAAAGCAAAAGCCATGCACACAAGCAAAGCAAAACAAGGAATTCATTCACTGCTTCCCATGGGCAGGCAGCTGTTCAGCCATCCCCGGGAAAGCAGGGCTCCATCACGTGTAAGGGTTACTTGGGAAGACAAACGCCTTCACTCCAAATGTCCCCCCCTTCCTTCTTCTTCCCCCAGCTTTATATGCTGAGTGTGATGTCATATGGTATAGAATATCCCTTTGGTCAACTGGGGTCAGCTGTCCTGGCTGTGTCCCCTCCCAGCTCCTTGTGCACCCAGCAGAGCATGGGAAGCTGAAGAAGTCCTTGACTGGTGTAAGCACTACTTAGCAACAACTAAAACATCTCTGCATTAGCAGCACTGTTTTCAGCATAAATCCAAAACAAAGCCCCATACTAGCTACTATTTAAAAAAAAATTAACTCTATCCCAGCTGAAACCAGGACATTATAGCAGACCTATAATGATGTTGTTTTCTGTATACTCTACAAAGGATGTGTGCATCTATAATACGAACAGTAACAATCCAAAATCAACCACATCCTCTAGAGTAACATTCCTTGTTACTTCCTCCTTTCTCATAAAATCAATTTTTAATTTTTATTTGCATGATCTTGTTTAATCGTAAGAAGAGCAGAGTAATTCCTGTACATCTCTCTCAATTGATTTTTGATCCAAAAGAGCCCTGGATCTTTTAAGAGGTAGAAAATTAGTATTTCAAGCATCTTAAGTTGCCATTCCTTTTTATTCAGGAGAGATATAAAATGACATCCAGTATTTATAAAACACTTGACACAATCCCCTCTTCTGGTTTTGTCATCAAAGGAGTTGTTATTACTGCACTCAAGAGTAAAAGAATACAAGTTGTAATTCTATGAAGGCATGATAGTTTCCAAAATGCTTAGCAAATTTGAAATTCCAGAATACTTAGAAGAAAAATCTTCTTATTTCGAGGTATCACCTATACATAGATTAGTGGTAGATGTTAGCTACTCAGTCTGAGGCAGTATTACACCAAAAAATGGAATCCTAGGTAGCTCATACACTTAAGATTACACAAAGATTGATTCAGTAAACTGAGAATTTACAAGGTTAAATATCACTGAATGTGACTTGGTTTTTCATGTGTGTGTGTTCATGCAATCTCTTTTTGTTTGGTTTGCTTTTGTCCTTTATAAACACAATTTAGACCTTTGATCTATAGCCTATTTTAGTCATTAAAATCTTTTAATGTCCCTTTATTTAAAACTTTATTTAAAAGTCTACTTTTAGTTAAATCATTTGAAAAGAACTATTAGCACACATTCCTCATTTTATAAATGTTGGTTTTGAGCCCTGGATAAAAAAATTTTCATCTGTAGCTCTACTTTGAATACTTAATATCCATACTTAATGGTAAGTATTGTTCTGGAAAATTATTTTCTACACTTTTCAAACTGGACATTTAAAATGAGGAGGTATCTATAAATTGGAGATGAAAACAGATATTAAAAAAGTGTGGTAGAAATTAAATCCTTCATATTTGTGAGGTATGTTAGCAATAAGTGCTACAGAAAAGCCCAGGAAGAATATAAACTTTTTAATAGTGATTCCAGTTTTAAAATACATAACTCTTAAACTATGCTTGTCCATGTATAAACAATCAGACAGCAACAGGACTGCATTGAGGATTTCAGTTTTTACTTGTTCATTTTATATTTCTCATGAATGTTTCAGATTCTATTCCTAAGTTTTTTTCTTCAAATATTTCAGTATTGTGGGCAACCTGACTTACAGGCTTCTCATTGTTAAGGCAAAATTCTTCCTTTTTTGAAACTAATGCTGCATTTTATAGCTTATTTTTTTGGAACGTGGTTAATTTCTGTAGTTTTCTTCAGCTTTCCACATGCTTCAGTTGTATATTGCACGCTCCAGGGTGCCTGATTCGCTCATGGAATTGTCACTTTCCCCGTGTATACTGATGACATTCTGCTCCATTTTTCTTTAGAAGCTTCCCTCCCTGAATTACACTTAGCATTGCCTGGCTGTTTTTAAAACACCCATATCTGAATGTCTTCCAATATTCTGCAAACAATCAGTAAACATGGTAAAAAAGAGGGTGGGGTTTTTTTGTTGTTTTAAAAAGATATTGTGGCTACATTATCATTGTTAAAAATGCATTCTTTATTAAGAACAGTAAATGTGCTATCTCTCCATGACTTTTTAAATGTTGAAAGTTCTCTCTTTCAAAGTCAGTTTCATTCTACTGGAGATCTTGAGCTCAGCAAGGTTTCTGATACTTGTTTCTGTCCCATCAAATGACATCTCTGCCTCAGTAAGAGGTAAAACTATCATTTTTAGTTGTGTTTTTAAACTCAAATCCTAACTCTTCTTTTTTGTTATTACAAGTAGGCTGTGATACTGCCATTCTTTGAATAGTTAAATAATACTTAAACTGTTTATAAATTGATAGTTTTCTTCATAGGAGAAAAAAAAGATTTGTTGGAAGGGTACAGCAACAAATTCCATCTTCACAAGGTTTTGCTATGAATTAATCCCTACTGGGGACGATCAAAGTGTATGATTCCCATGTGTAAAATATATTTTCTTTTCTGGCTTTGTGGATCTTACTGTTCCATCCACAGTAGCAACTAACCTGAGTAATATTTCAGTGTTAAGCTGTACATTTACCCCTCATTCCTTAGTCTTTCATTTTAATAACATGAAGCATTTTCTGATTATGAAAGGGCAATCAGAAGATCCTGAGAGCACAAGATAGATCATTTTCTTTCTCTCAAGGTCACACACAACAGAAAAGGACTGAGTATCCAATGAATCCTGTTTCACAAAATTTGTTCAAGGCTTTGTTGTTACTTCTGAAAGTGATAGTAAGATACCTTTGGAACTGAAGTTCTGGAACCTGAGTGGACTAGTGAGTGGAAAACTTCAAAGAATCAGTTTTGGATAGGGAGTTGGACTATCAAATGCTGATCTCTTTAGGGAATGGAATGATTCAGCCTTCCCACAAGAATTTCAATGATGTGTAAATGTTCTAGGGAAGATTTCATTTGAAAGGTATACTCACCAAGGGATAAAAAAAGTAAAGGTACTGAGAATGTGGGGATGGCAGTCAGAGGAGCTCTTTCACAGTTTTGTCTCAGGTAGCTGC
>WEKW01013218.1:18885-71820 GCA_013389905.1 Sula dactylatra | reverse complement strand
CCCTCCCAAACTATTTTGATTCATACAAACTCTCGATATAACTCTTAGATAGGATAAGCATTGAGTATTATTGTTTTTAAATTGACCGGTCATCATGTAAGGTCCTGTCGTTCTAAATATTTTATGAGAAGCTAAGGTTTCCCTGAGGCACCTCTAATAATAAACTTTCTGTAGAAAATTTAGAAAGGATTATGTGTTTCAAGGAGGAGCCGGCTGCTTGAAGTAAATTCTCTTGTTGAGTCATTTATTCCCTTAATAGGAATTTTCTGATCTGCTGTCATTCGTGTTCACACACTGGGTGTCACTGCCTCTAAAACACTTGTCATTCTTTAATGGAAACAAAATAGTCATTGCAGTCAGAGCCGCAATGTCATTCTACTACCCCTTGCTGCGTCGGCAATAGTGAAAATGACAGAGCGGCTCTCAGTAGGGGTAATTAAAATGTAAATATTGATATTTTATTATTTGAAATTACTTTCCAGTGCGGCATTTAATATCTCTCCATCTGTGCGGCTCTGTTTAGCGGTCACTTTAGTGCAGCTCTGGGATGCCAAGCGGCGGCTTGATCCCCGTTATGTCAAAATGCTTGTTGCTGCTTAATTTTGATATCTAATTAAGTGGAAAAGTACAGTCCACACTGTAATCCATGGCATCTTAACCAGCTGCTTGGGTATATTTAGAATTAATCTCCACTATGGAATCATCCTAATGTATGCAATTAAGAGTCTGCCGATGGCTAATTAGGTGTATTAGAATCAGGCAGCTTCTTTTTTTTTTTTTTCTTTCTTTTTTCTCTCTTTTTTTTCCTGTGTGTGGACTGTTGTAGACTTAAGACACAGCCTCCAGAGACGATCTTAATGGTACGTATACACTCAGCTAGGTAGACTAGAATTTTCACATTCATGTAGGAGAATATGTGTGACTCTCTTCCCCCAAACCAGGGAGACTATAAACATCATTTGAATTTTTTGGCATCTGCAGCACATTAAGAAAACCAACTAACCAGTAGAAAAGTTTGAAAAACTGGGAGGAAGACGGAAGATGTGTAGGACAGTGTTCTGAGCTGTCATTTTCCTGCCAGGGGGCGAAAGGGTATATTTACCTAAACTTTTGCAACCTGAAGTTTTTGCTTTGGCTGTGGGAAGAGATTTTAGGTAGCTCAGCACATAGAGGGTTAACACAGATATGTTGATTGGATCATAAGCATGGTTGTCTCCGTATGCTAATGCATTCCAGTATTGGATTCATATTATTAACATGATTGGGGAATTCCTGGAAACCTGACTTTGCCTGATGGAAAGATGGAGGGAGCAGGGATTGCCACAGCTCTCAGTGAGGAAATGACTGGTACCTTCCCCAGGGGAGCAAAAGGCAAACAGCAGTGACCCAGCACTCTTTGAGGAAAAGCGCTCTCGAAGCAGACCCGTAGAGGTTATTAATAAAAGGCAGCACGAGACTACACAAGAAAGCCCTCCTTTCTGTGCAAAAAACCAAACCAAAACAAAACCCTGATATAAAATAATCCAGCAAACTTGGTTTTGAAGCCTAAAGTGCACCAGGCTGAAGAAGCTTGAACTCTAAATGTCTTGATATTCCCAGTCTGTGTGTGCAATGGCTGGGAGGCTGATGCATGCATACAAAGATTGAAGTGAGTGGTGCCTGAACTAACGCTGATTGTTGTTACTGGTTTAGTTAGGTTCCCCTCTCAAGTTTGTGTTCTTTTTTTTAATTTTGTTTACTTCAGTAAAAATAAAAAAAAAAGGGAAAAGGGTGGACTCTCTGTTTAATGACGTGCGATTGTAGTTTCATTTCTGCTAGCTGAACTCTTTGAAGTATCTAGGTAAGGCATACCACACACAGGATATGGATGTATAGTGATATATGCTTCTAGGCTGAATATATATTCTTCTATAGCTTCTGTATTCTTCTAAGCTGAACTGTATTACCATTTTCTGGATTGGACTTTGAAAAAGATTCAGCCCTGTTCATGATACTTGTTGTTTTTCACCTACAGTCACTTTACTAATGACAGAATGTAGTTTTTATTTTTTCACCCCCAAATCTGGCTTTAGTGTACCCATACTCACATACATATGTCCACAACAGATTGAAGGAAAACTTGTGTGAAATCAATATTTATGTTGAAATTATGACTGGTCTTTTTTTATGTAGGCTCAGTGAAAGAAAACAGTCAGGGTCATAAATACAGTCCTGCTTCATTTTCTCCCATACAAATGTCTGGACACACAGGTGATACCTCAAAATAAGCAGAGCATTTTATATGAAATCTATCCCAGCCGCAGACTTTTCAAGTCTAGGGGCAAAGATGGTTTTAGGAGCACACCATGTCACGTCATCTGCCTCTGCTATCTTCAATAAGAGGACAAAAAAAAGCCCCATAGCCTAGCCAAACCATGTTCGAAGGTTACAATTGAAAGAACTGCAAGAGCTAACCTTAAATAAGCAGATCAGATCACATATGTAGTGCATTAGAAAGATTACCCTCAGGAATCTGCAAGTTCATATTGCTGACCTTAAGGAGACCCTACAGCTACATTGGGCCATATTGGACTGCTAGTCTGAATTTTAAAACTTTTTCGTTCTCCATATCTTAGAATTCAAAATCTCACTGCAGAGAAGGTAATGCACAAGGAGTGCCAGCTGTCTAACATCCAGAAAAAAGAAAAAAAGAAAGCAGTTTACTCCTTATCAGGTCTTCCTGTGTTGTCAGAGCATGCAGTGATAAATCAAAATATACGTGTTTCGCCTGGCTTCTTTTTAATATAAGGTTGTTATGAGTTTGGAGTAAAGCTCTTTGAAATTGTGGAAGTTCCAGTGGTAAAACCAGCCCAAAGGGAAAAGAAAGTATTAATCTGCTTAAATCTACTGTCCTGTATTTTCCTTTTTTTCGGTAAATACTGAAATAATAAGGTGTGTAATGAAAATTAATGGAAATAAAGAGTACAGTACTTCAAACCGTATGTTTCCAGAAATGCCATTATAAAGTACTCCATACATGGAGGTCTTACCAAATCTATCCTGAAGCAAGGGTGACTCACCAGGTTTTTTCATCTTTGATGTTTCACTACAGAGTATTAGCAACTGAAGGTGGCCGTGTGAAGTCAGGGAGACTTTCTCAATCAGTCACATTTTCTAGCACCTTTCCATTACTATTGCTAAAGAAGCAGCTCTCAAGAACTTGTGCTGTAGCTAGAAATAAGACATTTAAAAGTAGCTGCCTAGAAATATTTGGGTGGTTAGAGAGTGGGGTCTCTGATTTAAGTACTGAAAACAATTTGAACTGAAGTGAGTTACATCTCACTATATGCACCTTACCCTGGGAAGAAATGACAAGCTTAAATTGCTCATGTTTAGTGTTATCACGTAAGGCTTCACAGGGTAAAAGACAAACCAGAAATATTTCTAACTGGTATTTAAATTACATTAACACCTTTTTCTATAGCCTGTGTAAAAGGTCATGCTAGACAAGCAGCATCTTCACTGTTTGTAAATGTCTAATTTGCTGCTTTTAAATTGCTGTGAACTTCACTTACTTAGTCCTGCTGAATGAATCCAGTGTTGCAAATACTTCTGACAAGCGAATATTTGCTTAGTGAGAATCCATTGTTCATAATGGATTGAGAGGGACATGCACTGTGAATGCATTTTTATTGCCGTGCCATCTCTCTGCTGTTGTTTCAGTGAGATGAAAGTAGCATCGTGATAAAAGCCCCGGGTTTCTTAGTGCTCTATGTGGCATTTCCTGTCTTACTGGTAGGTGTTAGTGAAAAAGTGCTTATCGTAGGCATTTTTTCATGTTATAAAATATTAAAAAAAATGTATATTTTGTACGAACTTGGACAGCAAGAGTTAGGAATACAAACATACTTAAATAAAATCCAAGAAAGTGCACAGGTTTGGCTGAAGACATCCCAGCGCTCTCCGAATGCATTTTGCTTTTTTTACTCAGAGTAATTCTTGGGCACCTCTGTGTGTGCAATCTGATCTTCCCTCTCCCGCCGCCGCACAGCTAACAGATGGCAGTCACAACTCGTAGCACAGAGAGCACCGCTCACAACACAGCCCCGGTGCTGCTTTTGCAGTGCTCTGCTACAGGGGCAGAAGGAGATGCTACATAGCAAAGCATCGCTCGGAAAAGGCAGTGGTTTACTGTGCAAAAGTGATTGGATGAAACTAATTTCTAAATATAACTTTATTTGTTCTAAATAATCAGTTCTAAAGAGCTTAGAAGCTGAATCCAGCAAACAGCATAAGTTGAGCCTTTGGCTGTATTCCTGGTCAATTGTAGTTTGTGCTTTGGGACTTGATTTTTGATTTTCAAGTTTGGGCAGATACTAGTGCTTTTTGTTTTGTGAGCTGACACCTTTCACATGAAAATCCTCAGTCGTACTTAAATTTCAGCTTTCTGTGGTATCATGTGCAGTTATTAGTCCTTTGACCAGGGTCTCCATGAGCAAATGGATATGAAAATAAAAGAGGAAAAAGAAAACCTGAAGTAACGGGTTCACCCTGGCATAATGAGTTGTATCAGTTTCTGCTCCAGCTTTCACCAAATTTCATCCATAATCTGTGAAATATGTTTGATGATTAGTGAGAGCACTCTCCTTCTGTTTCATGGTTTTCATAACCACTGAAATGTTTGTGGATCTTAATATATGTTTTTAGACCATGGAGTATTTTGAAATGCAATTAAGTCTGCTTTTCTTGGCTTAATATAATAAAAAGGATCTCTTAATTCAGATCTACATGGCAGATTCAGCTCTAGAGGTACCCTAAAAAAATGAACCGTGCCACTCTCTTCCTTGGATTTCTGAGAGAATAATAGTAAGCGGCAGTCAGGCTATGAAGGTTTCCTTCAGCAAATACCATGATCATGTCTAGAAAACATTATGTAGCCCTAGCAGAAATTTCACTGCTGAAATTTCCCTTTGTTTACATCCCTGGAAGCCAGCTGAAGTTGTGCGATGGATCCGGGCAAGCGCTGAGTGCGTGCCAGGAAGGGGGAGGAGGGCAGAGTGACAGCTGTACATCCGAGAGCGCACTGGGCCTGAGTCTGATCTCGAAATGGAGTGGAGTTTCTGTACATTCACTTCTCTGCAGCTGGGATAAGCCTTTGGCCCACTGTTTGTCATTTGACCATGAGATCACGTGCTCTCTAAATAAAGTAATCTGGGCTTAAAGAAAAGGTTTTTTTAAGAAGTGTTTACAATATCAGTTTGTTTTTTTGACAGAAGAGACTATACATCATTTTTGAAATAAGGAAATTGCGCTGGAACCATCAGTACCCATAAGACATTTAGAAGGAAGTTAATCTATCAAAATTAAGTGTAAATAATTTTTAAAAATCCAACTGTGATATTTTAACTCTGTAAATATATTGAATCTGCAACATGCTAGTGAACATGTCATTTTGAAGCACAGCTTTGATTATAAAAAACGTAAATGAAGGTATTTGAGGTACAAACCAGGGCGACCAAGAGGAATATTTTGCTCATAAAACTAACAATCACAAAAACAACTGGTAAGATAAATGGGGGGTGATTATCAGAAAAAGGGAGCAAATCCCAGATTTGCCATAAATTTCATACCTGCTTTGATGAAATACTGGGATCTCTAAACACATAACAAAGAGGAAGGGAAGTTAATTCCCTGCAAAGTGAAATAAACTAGGATTTGAGTCAGAGCAGCCTGATTGAGCCTGATGATCACATCAAACATTTAAGGCTGAAAATAATAGTAGGGGTAAGTCCAGCCACTGTCTTTTTTTGTCCAATAGTTTTCGGAGTGCTGTGTGCAAGGCACAGATCTTACTTTGGCACTTGACCATCTGCAGCTGCTTCACTCTAGCCCCCAGTGAGTTAGTGTCCATGAAGTCCATCTTAATGAAGTAGAGGAAGGGGTCTTCAGGAATATAAAAGATTTACCCTGCTTAGCATGGAGCTGTGTGCAATGTGAAATAGAGAGCAAGTGGTGCATGTGCTGATCTTTGAAAAGATCTGTGGTTTATACAGCCCCGTCTAAGAGACTGCGAACTGTGTTTGGAGCTGACTTGGAGTGCTGAGCGCTGCAGAGCGCGGTCAGCTCGCTGCTGGTTGTTCCTGTGATAAAAATGCTAAGGCCTTTTTGCCTGTTTATTTCTGCTTCCTTTGAGCTTTGGGTTTACTGGTATGCAAATGGAAAAAAAAAAAAAAAAACAAACAAAAAAACCAACAAACAAGCATATGTTCGGTTGCTCAATCAACCTTTTCTCAATCCACACTCGGTGATCTCAATGAGTCATTACGGCATAATTACAATTTGAGTGTGATACGCTGTTTGTAGAAAAGTATCTATTTTTAGCTGAAGAAACACTACAGTCCCTGAAAGGAGGAGAAAGAAAGAAAAAAAGGAAGGAAGAAAATCCGTAACCAGCAAATCAGTGCTATTGTTAACTGATATTACGAGACACCCTGTAGATTTACAGTGCTTGCATTCAGCCACATAAAAACCGCACTGAAAAGAATGCCTACCAGGGGTTAAATTCATATGCCTGCGCTGCAGCCTATTTCTGTCAACACTCAGCTCAGGAAATAAACATTTATGCTTTCTGAAATGAAAGTGTATTTTTGAAGACTAGCCGTCAGATATTTTTTGCCCTTCACACTTTCAAATGCTTAGCCTTTTTTGTAAGTTGACTGCAAAGTGCATCAGTTTGCTAGGCAAAAAGAAAAAAAAAACCTTGACAAGTGCCCATGGCATCATTGTCAAGCACACAAGCGTCTAGTAGAAGATGGCAGGAGGATTGGCACAAAACATGCTTCCTTCAAGCTTCTTACCTCAGGGGTACCTGACTCTTGAGAAGCCTTTCAATCCTTCCAAATGACATTATTGCAAACTGTCATCTGGTTTATTTGGAGTGCGCTGTATCGCAGATAAACATGCTATTTAACTGCAGGTCAAGGTACAGAGTCATTCTGCTAGCAAATGCCTGAGATACATTAAGTGGCGCTGACTTGGGGAGGGAGATGGAAAGAGATCAAAGTTGTCACCAATATGGTACATGCTAAAGGGGAAAAAGGTACACAAGACTGTATGTTTAAGAGCCATTATGCAGTTCTACATTTAAAACATTGACCTGCAAGACTCCTTCAGGATTAAGGAGCCACACAGTGCATGACAAAGTTCAAAGCCACGCCGTCATGCAGCATCTCAGGGCGGTTTGGAAACAGCTTGCAGTTGTGACTGGGAAGGCTACCACTGGTCCAGAAAGCTGGAATTGTATTTCGTCGAATTTGGAGACCATTTAAAAATAGTTTCATTTTAAAATAGCCCATGTCCACTTGTCACAGAATGTTGTTGATCTACGGAATTCATATAACAAAAGCTCAGAGAATCAGAGCGCAGTTTGGCATGAAATAAGTATAACCTCCTCCAAACAATTAAAAATAAATCTCTGTATGTAAATACATATGCATACGTAATCTATTCTTTTAACTGAGACTTGCTGAACATCAATTAAAAGTGCATTGGTGTGATACAAGAGACATGCTGGATGCTTTCACATATTCTGAAAAATCAAAACAAAACCAGATTAATTACAACTTGATGCAGCTTTACATTGCCACAAGGGATGCCTTTAAAAGTTAAAACATGCTTTCACTGAGCAGGCTTTCAAGGGGAAGTTACTTCGATCAGGACAAAAATAATCATGTTTATTTGATTTATTATTGGAGAGCAGAACAGTGTGGTTTATATTTGCCAGTTTTTCTATAATGTAAAAAATTTATTTTGATTTTTTTTGTGTCATATAAAAACAATTAGTGTATTTACTGCACCAGAATGCAGATTTTTCAGGAGTGCAGTACAATAAATTATAGGCAACATCCCATTTTTCTCCCTCACAGGGCATATGTAATTTCCTTTGACTGTGGTACACAATAAATGTTATTGAAACATAGCATTATTTATTTTGAAAAACCCCCAAACAATCTCTACTAAGATAGATAAGTAAATAAAAGGAGGAATTTGGGAGTTTTCAGGAAAAAAAGAATAGAGAGAAACTGCAGGTTAAACTTCCTTTAATCAAAACTGATTTTATTGCTTTTTGCTTAATTAAACTCCTCAGAAGTGTGTGAAACATTGTTATAGCTGAAAAATTGTTAATTTGTAAATCACAGGGACAAAAGGGCTCCACTGCAACTTTAAAGTTTCTATGCACGTAAATGTCAATAGAGTGCCTTCTCCATCATCAGCACTAAATTCACATTGATGCCTCTTTTCTTCTCTGTATTGATCCTTCCATGAGAACGTAGATTTGTATCTGTTAATTAATGCGTCCTGAAACAGCGTTTGTATTAATCAGGCAGATAAGAAAAATTGGATGCCTGCACCCTCATGACAACCGTAAAAGTGCTGGCCCTGATAAAATCGTGGATGGACCTCAATAAAAAAGTTCCTCCTTCCACTCAATAAACTAATCATCCTGCTTTTAATTATTCGGCAGAAAGATGTGTGGAGATTGGAGAATGTGTAAATCTATTTACTAACAGCAGTGTCTGGGAGGGAGAATGGGGCTGTCACAGGACGGTGCTGCAGGCTACGTTCTCTGTCCATCTGCTACTGCAGAAAAACTGGTTCTTGAAAGACGGGAAGGAACAGAAATGTTGAAGCTAATTGAAATCATGAATTCCTCCCTATAACCTTTCAAATGATTATTTCTTCTCCATTTCCCTCTTATTTATTTTAATCACAGATGTGTTATTTTCCATTGTCACCTCTTCAAGGGTTTCCTGTTGTTGTTGGCTCAGTTTTTGTTGGTGTTTTTGAAGGCAGAGAGCTACAATTCTATCACAACACTCAAAAGACACTAAGAGAAAATGAAAACAAATAAGGAGGGGGGAAAAATGAGAGAGAGAGCGCATGCAGCCAGTTTCATGTTTCATTTTTTATGGATGCCTGGTGGTTTGGATGGGGGGGGGTTCTTTTTTATTGTATTAGCTTTGCTGCTTAGTGCTTATAGAGAAAATCTTTTTTGGAGTAGATGCCTTGCAGATTTGCTAGTTTATGATATATTCCTGCTTGACTGTAACTCTCGACTTTCAAAACAGAAAAATGCATTTAAGTGTAATTGGACGCCAAAAAGAATGTCCTTACAGCAGGAACCCTGTCAAAGGACATGTAAGCAGCTCCATAAACAACTAAATGAAAGCCTCAGACATGTCTTAAGACCCTTTAAGAAAAGCTTGACTAATCCCCTTTGATGATTTTATTAAGTACTTGTGGTTGATGGTGCCAACTGGCAAACTACTGCATTTCACCAACAGGCCAGGAGAATCACTTCCTTTCCCATATTGTTTTGTAGCTCCTAATGTGATTGTGATATTAGCAGTTTGATATAATAAATTAACAGGTATTGTAAACAAGAGTCTGAAAAGGTAAGATAATAAAGATGTTTGCCCTTAATGATCCTATTAGGAAAGACAGCAGGGGAAAAAAAAAAAAGAGCAACAGTTAAATTCATTAAGAGGCATTTATTACGTTTTCAGTTGCCCTCAGAAAAAGGATGTGTGACTGCTGTTCACTTGGCACTTTAATATGCCACCCTGTTATTTCAACAAGTGTAGTAGAGGCAGGAGCCATTACAGAAGAAATTAGCATCTTTTCTGTGGAGGGTAGGTGTTACTTCTCTTTCCCCGGAGGTTAAAGTTCAAAGAGAATTTTCCTCTTTGTGACAAACACCTTAATTCTATTAAAACATCAAATCTTCCCTTTTAAAAAAGTTTTTTTCCCCTCTCCTAAATTATCCTTCTTGTTTTGTGGTAACAAACAGAGTCATCAGAACCCTGTTTCACAGCATCAGGTTTTAGAACTAAGCACGAGTATTTCAGAACAAAGAAGACATCATACAAATTGCAGACTATCGCTGCAAGACTCCCAAAATTAATAGGATTCTTACAGAAAGAGCCTGCAAACTCCAACTTGTTTATAACTTTGTCCATTGATTAGAAAACATTTGGTTTTATATTGATTTACTTTCCTCTAGTAGGATGGGGAGGAGAGGCACGAAAGCAGAAGGGAGAATGATAAAGTGCGTACATGTTTTATCACAACTTATATAAAAACAAATCAAAAAGAGGAGCAGATTTCTGACAAATCCAAACATGCTTAATGTTTTTCCTGTATTTTCTTTTCCTGTTCAGGATTCTCCACTTTGTCTCTAGCTGACCAGATGAGCCTTCTGCAGAGTGCTTGGATGGAGATTTTGATTCTCGGTGTCGTATACCGGTCACTTTCTTTTGAGGATGAGCTCGTATATGCTGAAGATTATATTATGGATGAAGACCAATCCAAATTGGCAGGCCTTCTTGACCTTAACAATGCCATACTGCAGCTGGTGAAGAAATACAAGAGCATGAAGCTGGAGAAAGAAGAGTTTGTCACCCTCAAAGCTATAGCACTTGCTAATTCAGGTTGGCAGAGTAGCATGACAGTTGCTACATTTTTAATATGTCACTTCTTTTTTTTTCCCCCCATAATACTTTCTGCATGCTTGTTTTAAACACAGTTTTAGAATAAAAAATTGCTAATCAGACCTTAGTCTAAAAGGCAACAAACAAAGCAGTTCAAACTACGAAGAGCTTCCTGGTTCTAAGTAATTGTGGAATATGGTCCTAAGGGAGTGGAGAATGCTGCACTGTATGATTTGGAGAGTATTTTACAGGCAAAGATCCTTTCAAATGAATATAGATGTTGTTCTCCTAAAACCGTTCCATAATCCAGGCAAGTCTAATCATCGCAATCAAAATAACAGAAAGGGTGCATTAGAATATGCCACATACGTTCTCTTTAAAGGCAGCTACTGATTTATTTGATAGGGTGAATTCAGGATATGGGAGGAGGGAGGAAATTCTTATTTATTCTCACAAGGACCACACCTTACCTTACGGATCCTCTGCGTTTATGGGAATGCTCCTGCAAAAATTATTACCTGCACAGCAAGGGTTAAAAATCTCAGAAAGAATTTTTTCTGCGTTTGAATTTAAAAGTGCTGAAGCAGTGAATACTGTCAGATAAGTAAAAATCGTTTGTGCTTTGTTGTTTTTCCTTTTGTGTCTCCTTAATGCTTTATTGTGGTCTTAAGTCCCTTTTAGCATTTGCATAAAGTTCACGATAGATCCCTCTTTAATGACGTGCCGATCATTAGATACCTGTGTGTCAATAACATGCTCTGATGCTATGTTCCATTGACAGTCACACCGTGCCCCTCCATCTGCTTTTGTTTTGACCCTATCTTTGAACTTTATCTTGGTTGCTGGCCAGTAGTTTTCCCTTTAATTACAAGAAGGAAACTGTCAATAAAATCTGTTAAATGGGATGCAATGAGTGGCTTGAATGGGCGGACGGCTATTTGTTCAAATTCTGCAGCATTCAAGGTATTGACAGTTTGTTTTCTGGGGCCATATGTGACGATCAATCTCAGGCTGGGCTCAGCCGCGCTGAAAAATGAAAAACCAGATTGCTTTTGCTTACTTGTGGATGACGACTTGTGATTTGGCGCGGTCCTAGTGAGATGAGACCTTCTGCCCAAATTGCCCCCCTGAGAGCCAGGACGCGTGACTGTTTTTAGAAATAATTTTTTAATTGATTTTGTAATTAACAGTTCATCTACAATATTGATGCATGAATCCTCAGATTGATAGGAGGGAAATTGTTTTCAACAATGAAGTTGTACTTTCCTATTTGTCTTTGTAATGTGATTTAGCACTCTGCATTTTTAATTGGAAATATAATTCAAAAGCATGCAAAGCCAAAATGCTTATTAGTTTCCTCGTAAAATATTCTCCACCCCACTAACTCTGCCCTTAGTTTTAGGATATTATCTTATTTCCAGAATAAGAAAAATGGTGAAATGCCTCTCAAAGATTGAAATTATTTTTAATTGAAGATCTATTTATAATTTTTGACCACTGTAAAGAGACACTTGAGGATGCTTTGCAGCTACGAGAAGTATTTTTCTCAAAATTGGTCATGCTTAATGAACACAGCAAGAAAGTTATCTGGAATTAGGAGTCTAAATTGAGAAGGATTTTTGTATTTATTTTGATTCTGTAATTCAAAGACTGAATTAGAAATATTTCTATAGTTTACTTGATAAAAAGGATGAGGGGCTAGAATATAGGGATATGATGTTAAATACCACTCACGCCTTTTTTTTCTCCAAAAAAAGACATGCAGTGTTTAATAATAAAAGACACTGCTGCCAAAAAAAGTTTAGTCATACATTGTGCATAGAGTGCGTCAAAATCATCTGTAGCTTCATTAACTTCGCCGGGAATTACAACCAGGATAATGTCAGAGATAAATACAATTCAGCACACTAAAACTCAGGGCACATTTAGGTGAAAACATTTCCTTCCCTCATCCTAAAAGAAATAAAATTGCTATTTTAAAATCAAACTATTGCAAGGAGGAGTTAAATAGCAGCCCAGCCACTCAACTTCCCTTTCAACAGAATGTTTTGGCTACTGACGTTCAACATTTCAGCTTCAGGTTGTACATGCAGCAGACACCAAACTTCTATCAGCTGTAGCTACACTAACCTGTAGGTGTAAAATAGCACCTGCAGAATTACAGGGCATCTAAGACTATCAGACCCCTAGTGTTTTAATTTACAAATACTGCTAAAATTTAACTAAAATTAAAGTAAAATTTAAAAAGTTTTTGTCTTTTTTTACATACAAAACCAGAACTGGCTTGTTTTCACATAACTATGAACTTGATTAACGTAAATGCAGCTACATCTGACGAAAAACAAATAAAATGCCATCATAAAATCAATCAGTTGGCAATTGACATTTTAATGTATTTTGTTGCTATGTCTGCTTTCTTCCAAAACTTCCACTATTTATTTTTCTGGTTTAAAATATAATAGCCTTTTTATAGCTGTAGAGAGAATGGATGAAGTAGAATAAGAAATCTTAGGCGTTTCAGACATTTTTGCCATATCCCCACTGTCTAGAAAGAATCCCAGGTTGACTCTACTGTAAACAGTAGACAAAGATAGTTTTATAGCTCTGTATATGTGTTCGTGATTTATGATACGGTGTCATAGTACTTTCCCAGCTGGTGTACAGAAGCAAGAAAAAGAAATTGTAGCTTGTCTTCATATTGATTGTATTTTGTTTGAATAAATACCACAAGCTTTGCTTTGGCCAACAAATCTCAGTATCGTGAGCCTTAAAACTCCCCAGCTGCTAACTTTTCTTTAGGTCTACAGAGTCTACTTGTGTAGTACTCCATCTGAGATAATCCTGCCATTTGCCTTCTAAAAGGTGGGGAGGAGGAGCTGTTTTTCAGGGAGATTCTCTGGCAGCCGTTATCAAATGTTCTCTTTGCAGGGTTGGAAAATGCCACACCGCTTCTGTAAATTTCCAGAAATGCAAGATGTATCAACCTGGTAGATTGTCACTGATTTCAAATGGAGCGCATATAGTATCTGAAAAGTTTAAATACATATATGAGCACAATACTGGAATGTTTAGACATTTCAGTCCTCTGTACGTTACAGTCTATACAGGCATGATTTCAACAGTTACATTTAATATGCAGTGCATCCACATTGATTCAGTAGCAATTAATACAGCCTTTATGCTTGAACTCTAGAGAAGTCCCCCTCACCACGGCATTGCCCTTGTCCTGTCGGTGTCACGAGTTCCTTCCATCTTTCTCTATCTTCTCTACACAAAAGCAAGTAGGTGCCCTGAAGCTGCAGGATGTAACTGCCCTGCGTTCCACCTCACACCGCCCAAATGAAGCAAGCTGGCACCAATGAGCACTTTGTTTACCCACGCAGAAAATCAACTTTGAATGGTTTCCAAAACATGCATGTACCAATTACTTCCTCGTGTGTAAGGGAAGGTGAAATATTTACAAAATTTGTTTGAAGTGTACACAAGTGCGCACACGCACACGTGAACACTCCGACACAGAAAAGATGACCTGCTCGTCTCTTTTGTATTAGAAAATGCTTTCATGTATCGATTAGGTAATACTAAAAGGGAGTTGCAGGTGAGCAGTTTTTTGAAATTGCCTAATCAGTAAGGACTAAGTTGTGCCTTCAGGCCAAATGTTGCAGAAGAGCTTAGGAGTCACAACTGAGACCAGATTTTTAAGAGAAGCTCAGTTCCCATCTAAGACCTAACATAAGGAGCCAGAGTGTCAGAATACATTAGCACATTGGAAAATCTGATCCGTGTGTATTTGCCTAATAGGCTGCTGGCATCTTGAAAAATCTGACCCAAATGTGGATGCTAGGCACTTAAACGTATAACCCTGTGCACTGTTGAAAATTTAATCTTAAATTCTAATACTAGCTGTCTAGCCTGTACCACCAGAAGGAGAAAAGGACCTCCACTCACCATCAGAATCTCTGGCCTCTCATTAACTCTCCTAAAAAAAACCCGGCACACTTTCAGTACTGCAGAAGTGAGAACCAAGAAGTGTCTTGTGCATTTTAGCGTAATAAAGCACAGATTGACATTGATGCCAGTAAAGTTACACAATCATCTATCCCAGTAAAAAAATTAGTTTGTTCTTACAACTCATTTAGCTTTCCAGCCACCAAAAAAGTACTCAGAGCACTAGGCTATCACCATTAAATAATATTCTAATAATAAAAATTAATTGGTAGAACCCTGTAAATCACTTATTCCACAGGACATCATCTTTATTCCCGGTATTGACTGTGGCTTATCTTTTGTCACAAGGTACTATATTTAGTTTCTAATAATGTCAGTTTTTTCATTTTATTTTATTTATTCGTCTTGTTAGTGTTAGGATTCATGATTAAAACGTATCTGTCATGAATAGGCATACATAAAATATATATACACACCTGTGTGTTATTGGTGTGTTACCAATATTTATTTTGCCAAATATAAACAGTGAGGTGTGTTAACTCTTTCATGTAATTTTGTATAGCGAGTGGTACAGCACAGAAACAATATTTTAGAAAAGGAAGTTCCCACTATAGTCAGAGTTTTTGTGTTGCTTGAACGCAGCTGCTTCTTCGTATTCCATTTTCATGTAATCAAATAGATGGCACCCACAATTCTTAGAGAAAATAAATAATTCTGCTACCATTTGCTTAATGATAGCATTAAGCAAATGGTAGCAGAGTTAATTAATGGTTTAATTTTTTTTTTTCTTTTTCTGGTAGTTGGTCTAGTAACTGAGTAACTTTGAGATATCCCTCACTTAGTTATGAAATAGGTAGATATTATTTACATGTTAGCAGCCTGAGACTCACGAAGGGCAAGAAGCGAGGCCAGCCCAGTGGTCAGCGGCAGGACAGAGCCCCGGGTTCCTTGCCACTGGGGCAGGGCTGGGAGGGGAGTGCTGTGCTGCATCTGCCAAGGGCCAGCTCCGTGCTGACAGGCGGATTTCCTGGGTAGGAAAGCAACGGTATGAACTGCTGTGTCACCAGTGCAATTGCTAGTCTTCACTGTTATTCACCCTGCTTTTCCACAGCACTAAACTAGTGGCTCTCCATGGTAATTATGGCAATTACTTGTACCTTGTAGTGGATAGAAAGGATTTTGAAGCATTCATTCAACATTTTCTTTTAGTTGGTATCTTACCCCCCAGCTCTATCACTTGAATTCCCCTTTTCCAGAGTTTTAGTAGCCCTATTGAGGTACTCAAACCAGTTCATAGTATGCGATTTGTTCTGCATTGTGGAAATACTCTTTTATTTATTGCCCTCACTACCTACCCTGGTGGAAAGTAAGCCATTTCGGGAACAGAAAAAAGGTGATTTACTATGTTTTAATTTACCGTATGCCTGTGGTTTTAGTTCACTGCTAATCCAGTTAGCCCCTAAAATAAATAGGCATGTTCTGTGAAATAATTTCTTTTCTTACTACATCTTCATCTCCTACTGCGTTTTAAAAGCTGTTTTGAGGATTTAGTTTTCCTGTCTCTCCTTAAAAGTAGGCCAAACCAATGCAATCCAGACTAAGACCTCGTTCACTAAAATCAATAATACAAGCCTTTGTTTTACTTTTTTGGTTTCCACTGCCTATAATTCCTATGGACAAGGAGTTCTTAATTTATTCCTCTTCAATTTCCAAGATACGTTCTGATTGAAGTGTCTGTTTCCAGTAGAATAACCCAGATGTCAGATCATTTTTGCCATACTCTTTCGCAAGGGAAAATATTTTGTTTGTCTATGTGCTTGTCTCTTAGCCTAACCGTGAGACCCCAGCAAATAGTTCTGTTCAGGAAAGACAGGCAAATTGGTGGTCAAAATTAAGTATATTTGGGAGGACCGAAGTGTAAGTATCTGGGGCAATTTCAATTCTAGACTGGAAAAGGATGGGAATTCTTGCTGGGTGAGGGAACCAGGAACCTCGTTTGATCTGCTATTGACAATTTCCATGGGTTGCTTCTATCTTAAGCGATATGCTTTTCAAAAAGTCATTGTGTTGCGCTTCTCATAAAAATTACATAGGAATACAATCTGGGCAAGCACTTCACAAAAATGCAAGTTTCCCTGTGTAAATCTGGCGTACGTTTCGGGCAGGAGAGGAAGGGGTTCTGTAATTCTGAGAACAGTTTACCTGTCAATGAGCACTGCGGTGGTTTTCGTGGGGTTTTTGGATTGGCAATATAATCTAGATAATAAATTCCTCTTATTTGAGACATAATCCAGATTAGGATTTTGTCGTCCTTGCATAAAGCAAAAACCATTATGCCTGCTGTTCTTACTCTTCATCCTGTCCAGTTCTTCCAGGATCCTACAACTTTCTAAACCGATTTATCTGGTTCGGGTTTGTGAACAGCTCAGCTATATGGAATGACAAACATCACAGCGATTGCTGTCTTTCAAGTACTTGTTGATATTTACCTCTCTGATGGGCTTTATCAGCATCTTAATGTGTGCATTCGCTGCTCCATACTCCCTGCTGCTTGATTCACTATAAAAATTTCTTCCTTTATGCTGCCTGAATTTTCTGACATGAAGAAATACTTCATTTGAGACCCCCTGGGTTTCTACTGCTTCGTAGTGATGTTAAATACAAAATACATACCAGCCTTTATTTCTCCTCAGAGCGGTATTTTGAGAGTTCTCCTTGCCCTCAGTTCAGGTGCTTTCCAATGTTTAGCTACTTGTCAGCCTTTGTGGTGTGTTCTAAATGATTTCTGGGTGGCTGGATGTTTGTTTGCTGCATTTGAGATGAAGCTTGAATTTTAAACGAGGTAGATTGTAATCTGAATTTCTGTCTGGACCTTGTGGTATTTTTCTTGGACGAGAACTCTAGTTTTCTCCTATTTCTGCACAACGATACGATCAGTCGGCTGATCAGAAGAGGTACAATTCTATTTTCCCATCCCGTGATGGTGAAAGAAAGCATTTGCAAGGATAGAATGAGATTTGCAAAGCGGACCTCAGTGAGTCAATGTCCTCATTTGTTGATCTCTCATCTCTCTCTCTCGCATCGCAGCACTGATCAGTAACAACGTTTCCCCCTTCTAGACTGAAATCCTATGTCCTCAGCAGTGTGTCATATCAACAAGTCTTGTGTTTGTCTGTTGAGGTCTTCAGTTTCACCAGCCTGGGATCCTTTTTTTGCAGGACATTTAAGATCAAACCCTGCTTGCCTTCAAATGACAACACTTCTAAATTACCCTGTTTAATTTCATTCTTTATATAGGCACCAATTTTTAAGTGTGTTACATCTAAATTTAGGTTTCCTCTGGATAATACCTGTGTAGGATGTAATTGTAAATTATGCACACTGTCTACAAAGCCACCTTACCAAAAAAAAAAAAAAAAGTATCATTTGTAGGGTTCTTCTTGGTGTAGGAAGAATTTTCAAAATCTTTGTACCTGACTTATAATTCAATTTGATATTGCCTGTGGAATTATTTCTTTGTTTCTGGA
This sequence comes from Sula dactylatra, assembly GCA_013389905.1. Classification (NCBI taxonomy): domain Eukaryota; kingdom Metazoa; phylum Chordata; class Aves; order Suliformes; family Sulidae; genus Sula; species Sula dactylatra. The sequence goes on along the minus strand of WEKW01013218.1, from coordinate 53,876 downwards.
TTGTCACACAGACTCTGCGTTTCCTTAAATTATAGTGGTTCTTGTTGACGTTGCCCTCTCTTACTAGTGAGGATTGGGTTTATCAGCAGTAAATTAACCTGTTCTGAATTCACTTCTACATCTGCCAGTCTGTAGTTACTGAAAAGATTTCTCTTTTCTTTTTTTTTTTCCCCTCCTCTTTTCCCCTTGGCTAGTTCAGCATTTTCAACCACTTCCCTTATTTTCAAAGACTTATGCCTGAGGGATTAAGATCTACATTCGTTTAATATCGGGAATAAAGTGGAAGTTCCAAACTGTAAGGCTAAAACTTGAAGAAGGATCTTTGTAGAGATTAATATTTTCCTGAGCAATCTGCCAGCTGAATCATGGTCTAATTAAATAGCACAGGTTTAGTGAGTTTGCATTTAAACATTAGCAGACCCTAGAATGGGTAAAGCTGAAATGAGTTTGAATCTTTCCTGTAAATGGGAAGTTAAATTATCATAGTAATTTGATTAAATCATTTTTAAATCTTCCAAGCTAAATCGCCATTTTAAAAGAACAGTTTGAAGTCTTAATCACTGTTTGGCAGTGCCCCTCTCTCTGCTATTTTTCCTTACCTCATTTCCTGTGACAAATTCTGTTTCCCAAGGCACAGCTTCCTCAACTCTGCTCCATGAACCACTGTTGGGCAGTGGAGCGCTTGCATCAGGCCAGCAGAGAGCTGGCTGGTCACGTTCTTCCCAGCTGCTAAATTGATTTCAAAGACAGCAACAAATGCATTAAGTGCTTTACTGTCATTACTTTTCCCTGTAAGCAATTGCTCTGTTTACCGGAGGGATGGTATACAGCCACCCCTGCAAGGAGAGGATAAGATCCCCTTTTTTAAGATGTTGTCCACACAGTGGAAGAGTTTGAGAGTGTGGAGTGTAATAGCTGTATCAGAGGGCAGGTTTTGATTCACCTTCTGTTCTTGCATTTTCTAGGGGTGTTCTCTTCCTCTTTTCTCTCCTCACTCAGTTTCTGTGGAAGAAATATGTAGAGCATATATATACCTAACGCTGCAGGCCAAATTGCTATCCAAATTGCAGAGCTAAAGATCTCAGGCAAGTTTAATCTCTGTGCGAAAAATATAGTAATCCGGACTCCGTCCATGTTTTTGCAAATTCAAACATGGTCGCATTCTGGGAAGAATCAGACCAGTTTTGTAGAGGGTTAAAAACTAAACATTTATAGTCAGGTTCTCCAGAAAGACCCACCTCTCTATGCCGTACGGTGTAAAAAAAAAAAAAAAGCACAAGAACTTGGTGAGACTTTGACTCGCCAGGCATTTTGTTGCTGCTAAAAACGTGCCTATCTGGTTCCCCAGCAAATCTGGCCCTGGCACTGTGGGTCTGGGGAGAGGAGGAAAAGATGTGTAATTTCTGCACAAACTGTGCATGGTTTATGGAAAAATGATTTGGAGTAGCACATCCAAGGTCTTGCTAAAGAGTCAGGGAGTAAAGACGACCATTTGTTTGGAATTTGCATTCCAAATTAAGCCCGGTGGTTGGACACTACGCTTAAGACGTCAGTCATGTTTGTATGTGCGTGTTAGCATGTCTGTATCAATAACATCTGTTTGTAGGACACAGAATTCAGGGATTTTCTCTTATTGACACAGAATTATTTAATAGAATTGCCATATTAGAAAACTATCAAAAATGTATGGATTTGGGGAAGGGTCTCACATTAAGTAGAACTAGATTTTGCTAGAGGTAATAGTTCCCTGTCATCTTTTTTAAAATGTTGTAGCTTTCTTTTTCCCTAAGAGAGATATTTTTGCGTTTCTTGGCTTTCAGCACAGTGCACCTTGATGTGCAGTATCGCATCCCTGCAGCGTATGTCTTAACTGCATGCTTCTTAGAGCATGGATTCGCTAAGACTCAGAATTATTAAACATGTAAAATTCCCATAGGACTCCATTATGTGTAATTAACAGATAAACTGTCATCAGAATCAATAAAACGTGCTAAATGATCCAAACTTGTATATAATTAAGTGTCTGTTTTAGAGGGAGCTGTAACTTTTATTTTTTTTTCTTTCCAATTTGCACATTTGTTTTGACAATAGAAGCTGGAACAATTTTGTTAACCTGTTACTTACTGGTTTGTGTTTTGGTTTACGTGTTTGCGTTGGAAAAGAGAGACATATTTACTGTCTGGCCTAATTACCTGGGGAAATAGTTGCACGTCAGCTTTTAGGAAATTAATCTTAGATGCATTTAATTCTCTGAACATAATTCAGGTATTTGAAGCATGCACAAAATTTGATGTTTTTATCATCAACACGGTAAAACATGAGGCTCTGTCAAAATACTCATCCAGGGCATCAGACCGCTTAATACAGGGCTTGGAAACGATGATAGAAGTGGGTTCTTCACCATCCAACTCCTCAGTCGTTATTCTTCCTGGGAACAGGAGCTTTAATCCAAAACCAAAAATTAAGATGCAAAGCAGCGTTGTACTAACTAGAGTTTTCGGTGATACACTTTAATAATGCTGCGTCCTGCTTTCACCCTGAGTTAAGCTTGCACAGTGCAGCCCATCCCTAGGACTTGCACCCCCTTGCAGCAGTTATATTTTCACGTGGTGTTTTATTGGCTCTGTAAGTCTGTCGACCACCCAGATTTTGGGAGCTGATAGGGGGCTGTCCTCTTTCACCTACAACTGTTCTTCCTTACTTGCGTTCACCTCACTTTGGACCACATCAGGGGGTTTTTTGGCATTTATGACTACATAAAAGTCAGAGAATTAGGGCTGCTCATCCAAAGTCATCTCAGCATGGTCCAGTAACTGCGTGTTCTCAGGGACATCTTCCCTTTCTGTATCTGTGGTGTTGAGGGTTTTACAGTTATTTCAGTTAGGTATTTTCTTTTTATTTCACACTTCCATTGCTTTAATCTTTCCGGGTCATGTAGCAGTTTAGTTTAGTTCCTGGTGTGTGTTGTGTCTAGGCTTGTCACCCAATACTTACACCTCCAAAACATCTCACCTGGAAAGGTACAGGGCGAGGTGCTTGCTTTGAGTGATTTAGAAAAAGTGCAAAACCCCAACAGTAACAAGATAAACCACCCCCGAGTGGGTGGGAGGGAAGGATTACACCTTGTAGATGTTAGCTTCACAGAACAAAAGCTGTTCAGGAACATCCTAAGTGTTGCCTGTCTGTCTGAATGTGCCGGAGGGAGAAAAAATTTGCTAAACCCTATCAGGAAATCACATCAAACCTGCTTTTTTCCCTTGTGTCAGTGCAGTGGTCCTAATCCCGTGATTAGCGTCTCTGAGCGCTGGGTAACGACCACGGCTTCCCGCTCCACGGCCTTGCAGCCTGACACAGAATTCTACCCAGCTTTTCCATAGCAGGGCAGTCATTCCTGCTTCCCTGAAAAAACGCAGCCCTCAATTCGTACAGCCCTTTGGCGCCATCATTTCTTCAAGGCAGTAACTGTTAGGGAGCAGCGAGAGTGACTGCTTTACTCCTTAGAGGAGGATGAGGAGAAGGATTACTTACGCAAGAGTTAATTACACATTTGTAGTTCCACAGCGGTCCCAGATATTTTCCTGAAGGTCAGTACAGAAATTAGCGGGTAATTATCTTCCTGCTTTGTGAAAGAGGATGGGCAGAACCAGTGAAAGTGTTGTGCAGCCATAGCGTTATCTGACGCCAAACTGAAACCTCCTGTTGCTCCTTTGTTTTGCAGACTCAATGCACATAGAGGATGTTGAGGCAGTGCAGAAACTTCAGGACGTCTTACATGAGGCTCTGCAGGATTATGAGGCCGGGCAGCACATGGAAGACCCACGTCGTGCAGGCAAGATGTTGATGACTCTCCCACTTCTGAGGCAAACCTCTACCAAGGCTGTGCAGCATTTCTACAACATCAAACTGGAAGGCAAAGTCCCCATGCACAAACTTTTTTTGGAAATGCTGGAGGCCAAGGTCTGACTAAAGCATCATGGGCTTCCCCATCATGCACGTTTTAAACAAACAAACAAACAAACAAAAAAAAAAAAAAAACAAAAAACAAACAAACAAAAAAAAAACAAACAAAAAACACAAAAAAAAGGGAAAATAAACAGGATAATAATGGCAAAGAAACTTAGTGTTTAATTAAGGAAAACATGACTGCACTGATATTTAGCAGCAAGACTGTGAAGCAGCTTTCAACTTTTTCTTCTGTGTCTTTCTGATGCAGTTTTTCTTTTCCTTTTCCTTTTCTCTCTTTTCCTTTCTGTTCTTTCCTTTCCTTTTTCCTTTTCTCTTTTTTCTTTGCTGCTGAACTTTTTAAAAGAGGTCTCTAATTGAAGAGAGATGGAAGCCAGGCCTGCCAAAGGATGGAAATCCATAATATGGATGCCAGTGAACTTATTATGAACCATAATGTCCCCAATGACAAAGGAATCAAAGAGAGAACCACCGTACCTAGCAGTACAGTACAACACGATGAACTGACTGAATGCAGTATTAGATTTCATAGGAGCAGTCTCTAATTAGACGACTAAGCGACGATGCATCGGCTGCTTCTTATCATTGCATTTTCCATCTAGATCAGTTACAGCCATTTGATTCCTTAATTGTTTTTTCAAGTCTTCCAGATATTTCTTAGGTTAGCTACGATGTAACTTTTTCAGGGAATAGTTTAAGCTTTATTCATTCATGCAATACTAAAGAGAAAGAAATACTGCATTTTTGTGCTGGCTTGAACAATGATGAACAATAATGAAGGACAAATGAATCCTGAAGGAAGATTTTTTTAAATGTTTTGTTTCTTCTTACTAACGGAGATTTTTTTGTACCAGCTTTACCAGTTTTCAGCCATTTATTAATGTGGGAATTTATCTTACTAAAGCAATAGTTGAAGGGAAGGTGCATATTATCACGGATGCAATTTATGTTGTGTGCCAGTCTGGTCCAAAACATCCAGTTTCTTAACATGAGCTCCAGTTTATAACTAAATGTTCACTGACTCAAAGGATTAGATTACACCTACAGTATATCCGAGTAGTCTAACATATAAATACTCCATGTCAAATACCAATCTGTAACGGTGTTAGGAGACAGCGACTGTACAAAGGTATAGTTGCTACGTGATTTCTAACTGCTTCAGTTGCAAATGAACGAGATACTGCCTGTTTGCAAAATTATAACCTCACACGCAGAAAAAACCCTACGAACCGATAGTAGCTTAGAGGCAATAAGGCAAATGCCGACGTTTGCAAAATCAAGAAATCAGAGTAGTAGACTTCTGACCAAATTGAAGAATTTAACACTTCTGTACCTTATTTATTGATTTAGATTTTACTTTGTAAATGGCAATCTTTAACAAGTAGCTAAACCAGTATATGTGCTTTTCAACCAGTATTGTCACAGCATGAAAGTCAGTCAGTTTCAAGACTGTTAAGAGGTGTAATCTAATGTATAAACCGATTAGATGCCCCCAGAAAACTACAGTCGCTAAATAACCAATAAACAATAACCTCCATCAAATGCTATACCAATGTACCAGTGTTAGTAGCTGCTCCCTGTACTATGTGAACATCCTTATTCTATGTACACAGATGTAATTAAAATTGTAATCCTAACAAACAAAAGAAATGTAGTTCAGCTTTTCAATGTTTCATGTTTGCTGTGCTTTTCTGAATTTTTATGTTGCATTCAAAGACTGTCGTCTTGTTCTTCTTGTGGTGTTTGGATTCTTGTGGTGTGTGCTTATAGACACAGGGTAGAATTAGAGACAATATTGGATGTACAATTCCTCAGGAGATTACAGTAGTATATTCTATTCCTTACCGGTAATAAAGTTCTTCCTAGTAATAATTAAGAGATCGAAACTCCAAACAAATACTCGTTATGAACAGATACACACTGAAATCATATTTTCAAACCAAGGGATAATTTCTGTAACAGTTTATTATAGAATACCAATGTATAGCTTAGAAATAAAACTTTGAATATTTCAAGATTATAGATAAGTCTAATTTTTAAACGCTGTAAATATAGCTTTTATTCAATCATCTCTCAGATGTTGTTATTAACTCGCTCTGTGTTGTTGCAAAACTTTTTTGGTGGGGACAAGTTTCCAAAACTATTGCTACGTTGTGTGCTTTAAACAAAATAACAATGGGCTGACGCTCCATTGGCCTCGTGCTAGGAAAAAAAAAAAAACTGTGTATCTATCATTAGCTATATGGGACTATATCGTAGATTGTGTTTTCTCAGTAGAGAAGTGACTGTAGTGTGATTCTAGGTAAATCATCATTAGCAATTCATTCAGATGGTCAATAACTTGAAATTTATAGCTGTGATAGGAGTTCAGAAATTGGCACATCCCTTTTGAAAAATGTCGAAAAAAAAATACAACTCCTGGGAAAAAGGTGCTGATTCTATAAGATTATTTATATATGTAAGAGTGCAAAAAAAAAAGTTTATTTTCCAGAAAGTTTGTGCAGGGTTTAAGTTGCTACTGTTCAAGTACGCTATATATATATAAATATATAATATAAATATTGTTTTTGCTGTATCACATTAAAGAACTTGGGCTTCAGGGTCAAAAGCCAATCGACTAGAAGTATACAAAACCACACAGAAAATGGAGATGTGTTCAAGGCACACGGTGCAAACTTTAGTTTTCATTTTCCGTAATTTTTTGGAGCTGCAAAAGAACAAGTATCTCGAGACTGTCAGAGCATTGCCTGAAACATAGCTAAGAGAACTGCACGGGCTTTATAACGTTGTTCATCTTAAACCTTGCTGGAGAAGAGTTCTTTCAAGACCACTTACTTAATGTGAAGTGTTGGGAAAATTTCAAAGGGTGTATGTTTTAGCCATAACAATTTAATTTCTATTTTTGCTTCATTTTTTAATTTTTTCTTATTTAAAGCAATATGATTGTGTAACTCCCAGAAGTTACACATTTGTTTCAATCAGATCAGATTGTTGTATTTATTCCACTATTTTGCATTTAAATGATAACATAAAAAGATATAAAAAATTAAAACTGCTATTTTTCTTATAGAAGAGAAAATGGGTGTTGGTGATTGTATTTTAATTATTTAAGCGTCTCTGTTTACCTGCCTAGGAAAACATTTTATGGCAGTCTTATCGTGCAAAGATCGCAAAAGGACAAAGAAAATTAAACTGCTTATAATAATCCAGGAGTTGCATAATAGCCAGTAGTTAAAAACCGAAACAAAACAACAAATAAAAACAAACATGTCTATAGCTGTAGATGGGCTTCACATCTGTATAGCAATCAACTGTATATTTTTGTGATGTGTATCATACCGTGTGCTCCAACCAATGTCCATTTGTGTAAATGTATTTATTTTATATTGTATATATTGTTAAATGCAAAAAGGAGATATGATTCTGTAACTCCAATCAGTTCAGATGTGTAACTCAAATTATTATGCCTTTCAGGATGATGGTAGAGCAATATTAAACAAGCTTCCACTTTTGATTGCTTTTATTTTATTTTTGTGTTGTGGGGGTTTTTTGGTTTTATTTTCTTTTTCGGAGAAGGAAACTGAGCAATTAGCTCAGTTAGCTTTTGTTACTTCCATTCAGAGAGGAGCCAGCGTTACCACTTCTCCCTTAAAGTACAATATGAATGTAAATAAATGCTATATAAAGCCGTGTCAGAATGAATTCCACTGTGGTGCAAGACATTTTGCATACTCTTAAATATGCAAAATGTCTCATAGCACATTAGAATTCAGGCTGGCAGGCCTTTATATAGCGCTTAGTTAATCTTAAAGCATCTTCGCATCAACCCGCATTACTCAGAATCATCGCCTCTCTGTCAATGTCATAAAAGAAAACTTTCCCACTATTTTAGGATCGCATTAATATCATCTAGAAGTACTTATTTGCTTTCCCCATCAACAACCGAGTCTATCATTCATTTCCTACTGCAGGAATACGTCCTCCTTCTATGTGTTCTGAGTTAAAACAAAAAAAAAAAAAAACCAAAAAAAAACCAAAACAAAACCACCAAACAAAAAACTGAACTGTGTTACTTGATCCAGCTTTTCCGAATGGAAGTAAATAGCCACCGGAGCAATACTATAGATTGGCGTTAATGAAGAGCACTGATAAGTCGTCAGGACGCAGGGGGTTGTGCAGCACGCGTGCAGACTGGCCGTAAGCGGCCTCCCGGCCCTTTCCCTCAGCAAGGCCGCGGCCCCCATCGCCGGGGGTCAGCCCCTCTTTCCTGCGGACCCTTCTGGAACCGTCACAGAAGTGCTAATGTGTGCTTTTCTTGCTTTTTAGCCTATCTTGATAGTATTTTGTCGTTGTGTTTGCCAACATACTTCTCACCTTCGCTGCTGGCCGTTCTCTGGAGATTCTGGCTGATGGCACAAAGGCTACTGCACAGAACGATGATGCTCGGGGACGGGAATTGTGTCGGCCGAGCTACCGGGGCAGCGCCGGGGGCTTTTTGTGCTTCGCCCTCTTTCAGTAGCGATAAGCCTTGAAACGGGCGGGTGCCTCTTCCCTGCTACCAGTACCTTCTGTATTTTAACCATCCTAGGAAATAGAGGGGGGTGAGTAAAAGGAGCAGCAGAACAATAGAAAGATGAATCCTGCGTGGACTCTTCGAAGGAGGTCAAAACTGGTTTTTAGTGTCGACCCTGCTGCGTACGCGGGCATACGTACATACCCACGTACGTACGTGTGCACAGAACTGGCTTCTCCCCCTTTTTTTAGTGCTCTGATTTTGAATTATTGCGAAGTACCTCTTCAAAGGAAAACGTAATACTGCACCATAACTTTGAAGTGAAAAAAGTAGCGTTAAAAATTTTCACACGCCAAGGGGAAAAAAAAGAATGTAACCAGTGATACTCCTGCTCCTCTTCAACACGTGGTGGTCTATAATCGACGGTTAAGGTTTTCACATACCATTAAAAAATCATAATTAATACTTCTGTACCATTTTTCATGAGAGGATCATGAAGCACCATACAATCACAAATTTAGCATCACAGAAGAGAAAATGCAGGGAGCACTGAGACGTAGCCACTTCTGCAGAGTTGTTTTGGTTTTCTTCTTTCTTTCTGTCTTTTTGTCTTCTCCCTACACTGTCTCTGCCGCAAAGCCAGGACGGGCACCGAAATCCATCGGAAACGTTTCGGTAGCCAGAAGTGTTTGAGTAGGTACCTGTGGGGAATTCGGCTAGGATTGCAAACCTCTCTAAACTACGCAAACAGCTACTAAATCTTTAAAGGAAAAAAAAAAAAAAAAAGGCTTGGGGCGCCGGCATTCGTAGCTCCACCGACACAACCGGCTGCAGCAGCACCACTTAGCTAAAATAAGGAGATTGGCAAACCGACAGAATCTTCCCGTTGTGGATACGGCTTAGCTCAGCAAAACTAGATTTTGACTGACGTGGTTTACATCGCCCTTCCCCTCCCCTTCTTCCCCCCTCCCGCCAATAAAAGCAGCCATCCCAGTGTAAGAGCACGGGTTTGCCACTGTAGGTGCTTGTTTGACAGCCTTCTACCGCTACCACGGTGCCAGCCTGGCCGTGGAGCGCTCCCCTCCTCCCACGCTGTTACGCTGGCACCCGTGCCCGCTCACAAGCTGGCCGATGCCGTCAGTATTGATGCAAAAGGAAAATGCGCCACTTGCTGAGCTGGCTACTAAATGGCGTGGGGTTTCTGATGGGCTCCGAGTTTTCTTTGGAGTTCGCATCCAAGTAGTCATCTAACTTGATGGAATTTGGGCTTTTTGTTTGGTTGGTGGCATTTTTTGACATTGTGAGTTCACAGTGTGAAAAGGTCTGGCAAACACCAAGAAAAAATAGTCTGGTGTGGTCCCTCCAGCCGATCCTTTCTTAGAGAAAGAAACGGCATGAAAATCATGCCCCAGTCAGTGCTATTACACATGTGGTTATGTGTGCTTCTTCATACGCAGTGCCAATGCTGCTGAAGTACTGATAGAGGTCAAATATGTAAAAAACCCCAACCTATACTGCCAAAAACAAAACAAAAGAAAGGTGGATTCTGAAACGTAACAGAGATGGAAATATTGTCGCTAGAAGACAAGCCCCCATGCTGTACATCTGTAAGTGTCCTCCTGCAGCATCACCCGGTAATACCCTTCTGGAAAAAAAAAAATTCCTAAGCACAAAAACACCTGAGATTTTTTTCTGTGCAGGCTTTTGCGGCAGAAAACACCTCTTCGGTTTTTTTCTGAATGTCACCTGTCCTGGCTCCGGCGCTAAACTCAAGAATGGGACAGCTTCCATCTGTTTTCTGATATTTTTTTTTTTCTACAGCCTTTGCTTATTTTCCTTAACATCTTTTTTTACCTGCACCTTTCCGTTACTTTGCATTTCGTCTCTCTTGTGTAATGTAGGTCTCTGACTTCACATGGCACTTTGCTAATTACTATATTCTTCGTTATCCAGCCTGCCTGCTGTAGCTGCCTCGCAAGGCGTGTGTTTTTCCCTGTCTGAGAAGATGCTGTGCGTCTAGGTTGTCTCTAACACAGAGATCAGAAACTTCCTCCTTGTGGTTGCTATTAAATAAGGGGGGAAAAAAAAAAAAAGCAACCAGAGAAAAGAATATGGGCGCATTTTTTTGCTTTTAACATTTTTATTCACAAGTGTTTAAAAGAGTTTGCGTTGCCACATCCTGGCCATGCTAATCGTTAGTATTTTGTTAAGATTAAAGGCCGCTCTCTCTAAGTGTTCAGATTCCCAAGCCTGGCTCCTTACAATCTCCGTTAATATAAAAAAGCAAGTGGCGGTAGATTGATTACACGCAGGCTCTTATTATTAAGCAGAACAGAAAAGAAAGGAATTTCAAAATATAATCCTCCGTTCCCAGGAGTATTTGTCTTGTTCTCCATGAAGTTAAAGGTCTGAAATAATGTGCCCATCAGGAGCTCAATGTTGCATGTCCATGCCAGTTGGTCCAAGGGCTTGTTATGATGGTAATGACCTGCTGAAACGTGAGCTTTGATGGCAACAATACAATTGCTACCAGCTCACCCGCTGGGAGAAATATTTTATTATTGTCAAATGCCCTCCGCAGAGATTTGTTTTGCCTGTTCCTGTTTAAATTAAATTCAGAGCAGAACTGCATTATTATTTCTCTAGAGTATATTTGAAATAAACAACTAGTCTCCAAATTTAGGATTCCTGGTTAGTTTAAATTTTCTTATTAGCAGAAAAATTACAATAGGTGACAACATAGCTGCAGGAATATTATTATGGCAGCCATACAAGAGATTTACACACTGAGAGCATGGCCTAAAAGCACAAGAACTCCCTTCTACTTTACAAATGCCAGCCAAATTAATAATTAACTGTGCCATAAATTCTCCAGCCTTCAGGAATGATGTCAATGCTCCTCTGTGTCACACTAGAGGAATTTTGTCATAAGACTAAGTGGGGCTCTTCATAAAGAGCGTTACTTATATGTAGACAGTGGCCCAAGAAAACAACCAGCCCTTGCCACTCCATATCACAGCAGCTCAGCGAACGAGTGACAGCAGGACTTCAGAGTCATTTACTGCTGCTTTCTCAAGGCAAAACTATCTCCTTACGCCTGTGAAACAGAGCAAATTTTGTTCCACATTAAATGGGCCAGATTATCTCTTCCACAAGCTAAAGAGACAACACTAAATCCCAGCTCAAGTAATTTCCTTCAAAATTGTTCTGCTCGGGCTGGGTGTTCCCAGGAGCGCCACCAGCAGAATTATCCAGCGATTCAGCTGTACTTAAACTGGCAGATGTCGGAGATTTAAGACAGTCCCGAAGCCTTAACACAAATCCTCTACTTCTGTACTACCTCGTGGCCTCTCCTCGCCCGTCAGCGGATGCCACCGCTGCTGCCCGCCGCCAAGCAACTGATCCCGTGGACCGACAAGCTGCCGGGCAGTGCAGTGATTGCCTTGTTCAATCCAGCACCGAGAGCCAGGAGGGGGGCAGACGACCACGCACCACAGGTTTGCATCTCTGTCTTGCTAAAAACAGGCTGTAACCCTGCGTTTCTCATTCATGGCACCTGGTTGTCTGCTTGCTGTTTGCCTTTTTCCCTGTCTCTTGAGTGCTCATGCCAGTGAAACGCTGCTCCATCTCAAGACTGGGTGATTTTTGTACTCTGCTTTGCTGAAAGATGCTTTACCCAGAGCGGCACTTGACTAGTGCAGGGCAGACACCTTAGTGTGGGCGAGGCAATACCTGTAAGCTAACGGTGCAAGGGCAGGTTATCTGCCCCACATCAAAATGTCAGACCTATATTAGAGGAGCTACCACACTCCTGAAGAGGGAGGACCATGTCCTGGGGAGGCGAGGACTGCCGGGTACGCTTCCCGTCCAGTGACCCCCTTTGACTGCAGTTCCCAGCCCTTTGCACAAGCCGCCAGCCACCCACACCAGTCGGGGTCTGACCGGCAGAGAGCAGGGGCCACTGCGGCCAGAGCCATGAGCCGGCGTGGTTGGGGATGGCAGCTGTTACAGGCTCTCCTCACAAGCCACACAGCCAAGGTTTGTAAACCAGGGACATTCGCCTGGCCGGGCGCTGGGTGACCTGCTGCAGTAGCCCCTCACCATGCATTTTAGAGAGACAGTTAGAGTGTAAGTGGCAAGTGAAAGGGGTTAAAAGAAAAAAAAAGAATTAAATCGCAAGTGCTTTACAAATTGCGCTCCTAACACTCTCCAGTTCAATCTACCATGCTCTAATTTCACAGCTTCATTGGGAATGTCCATGAGGTGAGGGACTGGCAATAAGAGGAAGTCAATAAGGGCACAATTCTCCTACCAGGCTGCGAAGGAGTCACAGAAGTGCCAGTATTACTTGCTCACTTGAGGTTAACTTGGGGTCTGTAGGGCTCCTTGATGGTGCTGAATGGAAAAACTCCATAACATCCTCAGTAGTTTCCTTCACTGCTACCCTGATTTAAATTAGAAAAAACCAAAACACCAGGGTCTGAATCCCAGTAAGCATCTCTATATTCTGACACAGAAGTGCTTCAGCCTTCCCTAGGGCCTGCAAGCTTATTGCCTCACGGAATTGCTGGGTACACAGGTCTCTCTCCTTACCCACAGCTGAACCTTCACTGAATGTTTTGACCTTTCCTGCATAAAAAAAAAAAAAATATCTTAATGAATCAAATGTCTACAGCCCATCAAGGCTGAGCTGTACAGCTTAGTCACAGACGCTGAATAACCTCCTCAAGCAGGGGTTGAATCCCAGATCATGCCCATGGTTTCCACCTCAGTTAATTTGCTGCGGGTTGTTCCCACTCTGCCGTGAAACCTCAGCATAATTGTACAGCAGCTTTCCATGATCACAAAAGAAGTGGTAAGAAAGAAAATCCTCCTCCCACCCAGCCTTTTCACTTCTCCTTCTTCCCTTCCAGGCTCCTCCTGCTCCTCCTCTCTGCAGGACTAGCACTGTGTTACCAAACACTGCATTTAAGGCAGGGGGAAATGGTAATTTCCTTCCAGAAAGTGTGCTTTCCCTACCCAGCTCCCGACACAGCTCTTGGCTCACAGCTCTGTGCTCAGGGCCCCAGCCCACGCTGTTATTGTCACCTGAAAGAGGTACCTACAGTAGCAGCATAAAGTTTATTGGGGCTGGCTCTGGGGATGCCGTGGAATACAGGTTACCTGTGTCTCCAAGATTCGTGCGAGCAGTGCTTAGTGGACAATACAGATCCTCGAAGCTCAGGCTTGAGACCGGGCATTACAATCTACAGTAGCCTCTCTACAAATGCAGAAAGCAGTTCTGCTTGTTAATAACAAAAAAGGCAGGGGTCTGATACAACCTGATTCTCATATTATGAAAAAACCTACAGGCTGCATTACCGACTTGTCCCTCCCATCCCTGGGAAAGAAAAAAAAAAAGCAGGGGAAAAAAAAAAAGAACACTGTATAGTCTGAGTAGACACATTTTTATCCTTTCTATCTGGCTGTCACTGAGGTCTCCATGTGACTTCCATGCCGACAGCTTTTGCTGAAAGAGCTCTTTCCCCCCCAAAAAAAGGGTGGCACTCTCCTGCCTCCCCATGCTGTGCTGTTGCAGTTTAAAGACACTTTTGGTTTTCCCCCATTCCCAGGTGACTGGCTCAGTGTCAGCCTATGCCTGGCACTCATATATCGCTCCAGAAGATTAAGACCAGCCGTGTTCTGGAGCATCCCGAGTTGGTTCAGTTTCTCTGCTCAAGGTACCCTAAAAGCTGTGGCACGAGCCTTGTACAATAGTGGCTGCTTCTGAGGAGTTTAAATCCGCAGAGTGCAACATGAGTAGTTTACAGCAGTGCCAGCAACCTGGCTGAGAGTGTTTTCTAATGAGTAGCAACGTGGCAAAGGAATACAAATCCATAATAACAAGTTTCTGTCTTGCTGTAGTTTGGTTTGTGAACTTGGACAACCATTTACTGGCTCTTTTCCATGTCCCATGTAACAGGTATTACATGGGACTACATGTTCCCATGTAATACTGTGGGAAATAATGAATCAGTCCACGTACGCAGGCAAGGACCGATATTGCCTATGTATTCAACTCCTTACAGATGGATAAAATGAACTGTTGTGGGAAGGAATAGGTCGCTCCTTGTGGCCAATTCTGCACGTTGTAAGGCAACAACGAAGGGCGCAGACAACTACAGCACTGCGCTGGTTTTGCTTTGCATCTCAGATTGGAGTAAAAGGAACAAGTTCTTCAATTTCTTTCCATGACTCTTCGTCCTCTCCCATTTATATCTTATCCTCTGACTACAGCAACAAAAAAAAAATTTGTCTTTGATATATTTGAGATTGTGGTACATTGATGGATTTCAGGCAAATTGTTAAGATGGGCTTTGATAATACTGTAAGATGTAAACGTGCCTATACTTGCAATATATGAGGTTTTACATAGTTCCTACATTGATTCCCTTGCTCCTTTGTCACCTCGATGCAGATACCCCCTCACAAGGTGACCATGACAAAAGTGTACAATGGAGAGGGCGATCCCTTCCCCCTCCTTCCCTTGCTCCTTTACATTGACCAAATGTCTTTCTAAATGACTTGCTGAGCCAGGCTATTCTTATATCTTACATATAAATGGACTCTGTCTTACAACCAGAAGATTCAGGGGAAAAAAAAAAATTCAGCTCCCAATGTGAAAAGATTAAGGTCAGTCACTTTACACTACAAAACCTTTTCACAAGAGTAGCATAACAAAAGGATCCGCAAGCCTATCCGCAACATGGTTTATAGCTCCAAGAAAAACAAGAGAGTCTACAATATCCTTTTAGGACTTGTATAGACTTTATAGACTTAACAACAGAAACAGCTGGGGAGAGGCAGGTGATATTCAATAGGAAGAAAAGCTAACTTGTCTCCCTACTTCCATTTACTTACTGGTATTTTTTTATGGGGAGAACATCTGCCGCGTAGTTGAGTGTGCATGATTCATAGAAAATATATCACAGCTGGATCATATTGGGTCGTGCTGCAGTGAATGCAAGGCTACCTGGTAGCCAAATCCCTGTGACGGGTGGCTCTGAGGCTTTAGTCCTCTTTGTTTACTCCATCAGTGTATAAAAGCAGGTGACAGAAGCTATGTGACTCAATACCTGTGAAGCACAACACGCTCCTTGGACTGAAGCAGTTTAGAAGTGCCATTCATGAAGTCAAATGATCTCAACAGATGTTCTAGCTTCAACATAAATTATTTGTACTTGGCACTGTGGCCCAGCCAAATTGCACTTCTTTCAGTAGACTTCATTTTGGCAAAGCAATGAGTATCAGAAAGGGCTTACCAAATGCATAAAAAAATCTATTTAAAACTTATAGACCATGACAACAGCAATGGGGGTCTGGAGCAGAGGTTGGTTAATATAAATAGATTAGCAGTGGCTAGGAGGGGTAGCAAACAGTAGTCATCAAGCATGCCCATGGATCTGGAAGAATCTGAAGACGAGAAGGTCATACCCATGTTAGAACAGGAAGGCAAAAATCTGCAGAAAGGAAGAAAGACCTATACGTGAAAGAAAATGCAGCTGTGGGGGGAGAGAGAGCCAAATATGGACAGAAAGAAAGAAAGAATATATGTAGGACTGGAGTAGACACCAGGGAAGAGGATAAAAACTCCAGCTGGCCTTTTTGTTGTGTGCATTTTGTAACAGCCTACCCCTCTTGGAGCCAATGCAGTTACATTCATTTATTACTATTAAGTCAGTGCAGAATATGAATTGGGCCCACAAGGCTAACGAGGTAGCAGGCAGATATTGGGATAAAGAGGCATCTTAACAGGAAAATCAGAACATTGCCCTTTGATTTTGTGGTAGAGAGCTATAGATCTATGTTTTGCTGAAGCAGCAGGACAATGCAGGGGGGTGGGGAGAGCCCCGTTTCCTCCTTTGCCACTGCCCTGACCAAAGGGTGTTCTGAGCTGGGCTCCCCTCTGGAGAGGGTCTTTGCTTACACCTGTGCACAGCATGAGGCCTCCAGGTCCTCCACCCTAATTTGCTCTCAGCTGGCATGAATTTAAGTGATGCCCCGGGACAATTAAGTCTGAGGAACGGGAGGGCCTAATCCCTCAGTATTTAAGGCAGAAAGAGACAAGTAGATCTTGCTTGATTGAGCTAGCTGTGGTTTAGAGCTTGGGTAGAAGATCTAGTTTGGGGTGAAACACCTTCTTCTCTCTCATGCATTGCTAGGCACTATCAAAGAGGAATGCTGGCACTAGTAGGAGCTACTTCAAATGCATCAGGTTTGTGTGTTGTTTTAACTATGATTAAAAGCCTGGGCATGCTGAAGCCTGTGTGGGTTATCACTGTTTGGACTGAGTGGGTGATGAAGCACTTTATCAGTGTGTACAATGAATATACTTCTGATCTGAAGGCTGTAGAAACTGAAGTATTGCATGGAAGGTAAAACGTAATTAAGAAAAAAATGGTGGGTGGGTACAAATAGAGTGAGAGGATCCTGATCAGGTCATTATGTACCAAGTGCTTAATCAAGTGTGAGGGCTTTCCTGTAAGCTGAGAGCCATAAAGTTTCATCCTGGTCAGTACACAAACTGTTCTGTGTGCTTTGGCAGCTGAAGTTGAAGTATGTGAAGGCAAGCTGAATGTCTGTGTTCCATGTTCTATATGAGCAGCTATTTTTGGAAGCTAATTACCCCTGTTTAGGGAGTCGGGTTAATATATATTTGTGGGACACAGGATTAGAAAGCAGAAGGCCTCAGCTTGTTGGAAATCAATTTTAATATCCCTATGGCTCTGGTAGCATAAGTGTCAATATGCCATATACATGTCTTACAGAGGCTTCTCTTTTACAGTTAAGCCACTTAATTTACTGCAGGCATGACCCTTGAACTGAAAGAGCTAGGGAGGAATTTTCGGGGAAAAGAGAAGAACCAATGATAATGTTCATAGACTACTCCAAAGCATAACTGCTTATTTCTTTCATGTTATCGTATGAATTCTTATCAAATTGTGAGTATATATTTGTGCCTGAAAGATGGTCATTTGGAAGGGAGCATATTTTTGCCTGTTTGGACTTCTGCCTGCATTTGCACTGTGATAACAGCGTAAGAGTGAAAGCTTGCTGACTTCTCTTCTGAACCATTAGAACATTACCCCTCAAACTGGAGGGATGAATCTTTGTACTGGGATGAGGCATGTATCTTGAGGTGGACACAGAGACCTTAAAAATAAGAAAAAAATCTAGCTCCATTTGTCTGTTCTGCAAAAAGCTCTCTCCTATTTCCCAAGCACATGGGAAGAATAAAACTGCCATGCTTTATCTAATGGACCAAAACTTGCCTTGGATTGAAGTATGTCCTGCACACAAATCAGTGGCATGTAACTCTCTTAAACCCTGATTAAGGATAAAATTCTATACCCAATAACAACTGGAAAACTGTTCCATGTTATGTGAAGGAAGAGCACAACACTTGCAGCTCCCTCTAAGGAGAGCCCAGTTCACCCACTGAGGGGAGACACCTGGGTGAGTGGGGAGAACATGCTCTCTGATCAGCCTTGGAGCAGATGACCTGGGGTATGAAGGGTGGATGTTCCCAGTGCTACGTGTCCTTCACACCCTTTTTGTGGAGGGGAATGCTGGCTATGGAAAGGTGAGCTGCTGGGGAGTGGATGGAGTAATTGTGTTTATTAGGTTGAGTTGGGCAGAACTGGCATTGCTAGAGCCTGAATTGTAATTATTTTGTGTAGGCCAGAAGAGGGAAGGCAGGGCAGTGAAGGGGGAAGATGAAAAGACAGTGTGCATCTCCAAGGAGCTGAGGAAGGCTGAGTTAGGGAAGGTGTGTGTGTTTATGGATGGGTGGAGGGGGTCCAGTTGTCACAGAAAACAATTAGTATTGAACAGGGACCATGGTGAGGATAAAAGCTGTGGGAGCACCCAACCTCAAGGCCAATTCTAGCTGCTGGAGTGGCTGCAGCCCAAGCAGGAGGAGGAAGGCAGGACAGTTCAGGCTTCAGGCAGTGGCAGGCAGGAATTCTGCCACTGTTTGGGTCATTTTGTGGGGAAAATGTTTCACTCTAGGTCTTCTAGGCACCATGTTCCATGTCCTTTCCTTCAGCCTCCAGCTTTCTCTGGAGACTGCAACATAGGTATTCTTTTTTAAAATTTATTCTAAACTGATCTGCACTATCACCTGTTCAGAATACAGGGTTTTCTTAACAAGCATCTATGCCATTTTAACACTGGCTAAGTGAGAAAAATTCTTGTGTAAAACATCTTCCACTTTCATTTTTTTAGAAATATATTAAACGGAATTAATTTTGAAACAGTCTTAGCAAACAAACTAAACTAGGTAGAACTAATCTGTGCAGATTAATTTTGTTCTCTAGCCCCTGCCTATGGGGCAGCAATCTTGCCATGCTTATTGATTATCAGACAAGACTACTAATCCCCTTAAGGTCATTAAGTGTACTTAATTAAAGAGCAGTTAGCAAGCCTCTCTTTACCAAGTTAATAGTGGCTGTTAAAAGTGATTTGTACATTACCAATATGGTAGCCATTAATCTAAAAGTCAATTTGTCATTTATATTTTCCCAAACAAATACATTCAGTAGGCTGCAGAGAAGGCAAGAAAGTGTTCAGCATCTGTTCTTGCAGTTTGTGTAAGGAAGAACTCTGCCTTAAACTGTAAGGCTTAGGCTGTAGCAATTTCCACCTACTCTCATCTATGACCCACTGTCCTGTTCCATCCTGAATTGGCAAGGCAAGGAAGAGAGGATAAAAATCTTGGAAAAATTCAGTTATGACAAGTTCCATGAAAGGTAACAGCAAGATGCTCAAATTAAAGCCTTTTCTGACAGAAAGTTTGAAGCTCAGTGTTACTTTCCTTGGCTTTTTGACTTGCAATTGGCATGCAAGAAGTTTCAGAGAAGCTTCTTGTTAAAGTCAAGGAAGGAGGCTGAAGGGATGGTCAGGGTGACTTAAAAGATACGGAAGGGGAAACTAGGGATATTGATGATGGAAAAGGAGGGTAGGGGAATGCAATTCTATAGAAAACTGGATTTCATTGTTCTGAATATCAGAATTAGTTCTTTCATTTTGCTATGCAAATGCAAATAATACAAGTTTTAATGATATATATTTCAAAATATTTCAATATTTCTTGAATATTTCAAGATTAAATGTCTAATGAAATACAGAATGTTTTCTGGTTCTTATTGCATACATAATATGTTTTGAGACAAGATATTTACAGGTTGAATCTTCAGTATAGGTGTTTCACTAGCAGAAACCTATTGCTATAATTAAAGCAAATATTCTTCAGCAAAATACCATGTGTCTGTCATGTACTCTGTTCTACAGACTTGAATTTGCTTTTGGTCTTAAATTACATATTTATCTAGAAAATGATGAACCTCAGCTGAGCTCCTTTTAGGGTGGGATGAGCATTGCATTGGGAATGGGGGTGTAGGGGTGGGGGTCACTTAAACAGAACAGCTGCTTCTGAGCAAACCCAGCAGAGCTCTGCCAGCAGGTACCTCTCAGCAGTGCTTAGTGGTGCTCTTTTACAGAATCACCATCTGATGAGGAAGGCAGTTCTGTTCCCTGTTTGACCTGAGGTAGGTAGCTTTCCAAGAGTGGAAACTGAAGTTCAGGGGACTGGAGAAAATCTCAGCATAGAGGACTCGCCTGTGGAGTAATTTAGACTTGGGAAACTTGCAAGGATAAAATGTCAGTCACAAAAGTATTGTTTTAACCTGTATTAAGGCTTGCTTATTTGCCTCCAATATTTTATTTCTGCTGTACCTGAGATATATATGTATATTAATCTTTTACAAAGATAGACCCTATGTTGTGACTTTCCTTTCCCATTAAAAAATGGATTCTATACCTGCCAATGGGATAAAATTCTCATTTTGATCTCTAGATGCAAATATATCCATAAGCCAGGATAAAACATTATCTGTCCTGATCATACAGCCAGTGTCATTCTGGGATAACACCTGCATTTGAGAACTTCTTCATAATATATTATTTTTGCTTTACTAATCAAGCCTGTTTAGAAAGTTAGCAGGCACCTTGACTTATGGTGAAGGTCTGTCTTTGGTAGAAGTACTGATTTAAATGTTTTGCCTGCTCTGACATGTCATCAGAACTTTCTGTGATGATTCTGGAAACAAGACTAGCGAACTGATCTTGTTTAAAAAAAAAAAAACCCAAACCAAACAACCAAATAAAACAAACACACACCCCCCAAACATGGCAAAAGTTCTGCTCTAAGTGAATCAGTTCTCCAGTTAAGTTCAAGGTTTGGCTGCACAAAAAGCTAAGAAAATGAAGGGTGGAAATGAAATTAAAGAGGGGAGAAAACTAGTGGAAGGGAGGACCTGTGATTCCTTTCATGCTAGTGCTATTGCTGAGAAAATGTTTATGGGACTGTTCAGGAAAGGTGGAATAAATTGTGTGAAGTAGTGCAGCATCCACCTGGGAACAGAAACTTGTTATCTGTGTTTAATACAAGCTTAACAGCACAACTTCAATTTTTAAAAAAATTATTCTTAAGGTCAAGCACATTAGAAAGCTAGATAATAACTATTATTTGTGTATAACAGAAAATAACACCTTTTAGTTGTGAGGCTTTTTCAGGTTTTACCAAAAGAGAAAGTTAACTCTGACTAAGGGCCAAACCAGCATCTCTCCTGAAAAATCCTTTGGTTCCCACTTGAGTGCCAAGGAGAGGCTTTTCACAGCAACAGGCTTGGGGCTCAGCTGGAGCACCTGTGCAGTCATCTTAATTTTGAAAATGTATATACTGTTAAATGACACAGCTCCCTCCCCCCAAATACATTTAATTTGGAAATTTCCAAGCAGCTTATCTGCTAACAATCTTTTAATATTCTATTATTTATTTAATATTGTTGCTTGGGCTGCTCGTATAATCAGATAAAGGTCATTAAATGAAATTTATGATTAAATAGGATAAAACTATTTATTCTCTTTACTCAGCCTATTAATGTTATAGCTTTATGCTGACTAGATGTCAATATTTAAAATGAAGTTACTACATTTTTCAAATATCATAATTGTATGAAAAAGCTATATTATCTCATTGTGAGGATTACTTTCCACTACCTTATCTGCCATAATGTCTGCACATATTGGCCTTCAGATTTCCTCATGCTGCGAAGCGCAGACATTTCTCTTGGTCTCCCATCTGGTATCTGCATTAACCTTCACATAGTTTTATTTTGTTATTTTATTCCTTAAGTTGCTGTTAAGGATTTAAAAGACAATTTCATCCATTAGCCAGGCTTTGTATTTCCAGGTTGGCTTGCAAACCAAAGCATCAAGTGTTTTCTCCTTTAACTGCAGCCAAACTGTGACATGCTCATAGCACAAACAATGTAAAGCAACTGCCTCGTGATTCTGGGGTGCATTAATGGAAATGTATTCTTTCAAAGATATATTCACTAAAATGTAATTGATTTGAGCACCTATCTCAGAGCTATAGACTCTTATAAACTTTCTGTTTTGGGAGAAACAGACCTTAAGCTGTGTATTCTCTATGCCAGGCTGGAAAAGGCCACCCTAAGGCACACTGCATCTTGCATCTCCTTTTATTTTCAAAGCTCTGTGGTATTTGATGGTTTTCAAAAGCAAAGTTGCTGTAGTTCAAGCTGTTACCCTTTTGCTAACCTTTTTTTCTCCTTTTAATTGTCTGTGACCTTGTCCTCAGAGAGGTTTAATTAGAAGCTCACAATGGCCACAGCCAATTTGGTGGGTTTCGTGTAAATGCAGACTGCAAAACCTTAAAGCCAAGTTCCTCAGACAGTCCCTATTGTTGCAGGTAGCTGGCCAGTTAACTCCAATTTTTAAGATGCCTGACAGATCTGAACCCATCTGTGTGTGGCAGAGGCCTAGCTCTAGAAGAGAAGTGATGATGTAACCAGCCTACATGCAAATGACATTCTCCTAATGTGGATGCTGAGATTGGTCTCCTTATGACAAACTGGTGACCACACAGCAGCAGAGTAGGTCTGGCTCCAGCAGCAAATTAAAAACATGGCAGAAAAAACCCTAAATTTTACCCAGAAAATGTTTTGTGATCTATTTTGAAAAATTCCCAAGTAGTTGTAAAGCAGAGGCATTAGTGTCTTAGTTCACCTCCAGATTGTCTGCTTTCTTGACTCTTTCCCTATAAAAATTGAACAATTTTCTCCTCATTGCTGACTCCTGTCTTCACTGTCATATTCTTCCAGGTTTTTCTGAGTTTCCGCTTCTCTCAACAGCTGGCCTCAATTTCATCATCCAAAACTTCATTTCTCTAGGCAATCAGGCAAATGAATTGTCTTCATCCATGTTTAAAACAAATTCATTCTAAATTAGTCTGTGCCCCTTCAGCGTTAATTTTCCATGACTATTATAGTCATTGAGCTTTATAGCATGAACACAAGCAAATATTAAGTTTGAAGGCTTAAATGTTTTTCAGTGAAATTTAAATTGTGGGCTACATCTTCAGCTGTGATTTGAGTCAGTAGGAGTCCTCAAAGCCAAGGGATATGGCTTACATAGTGTGGTGACAACAGTAGTATTATGTTGTTTTCATGCTAGTTGAAGAGCTGGCCTGTAACTAGTCAAAATACGTTGTTTCAGATTATGAATATTAACAACTTTTAATACAGATTACTTTAATTGTGAAACAAAAAATGTTGAATATATCTAAGTATCACTTCAGGGTAGTATAAGTTGACATAAATGATCTGCTTGCTATTTTGATCTGGGATAATTGGCTGAAAACTAATATTTATTACAGTAGTAAACATTTAAATACGAAATGCACTGTAAGAATTTTGCAGTTGATTCAGATAACAGGGAAGTCTCATACAGCCATAAGGTTTTAGAACATTTCTTACATCTCAGTAAGATATACCTCCGACATATTAGTATTCGTATGAGGAAATCAAGATACAAACCTTGGAGAGTTCGGACAGGACCAGAAGCAGTGGCTTGGCTCCTCCTTTGAACTGTTTTCCAAAGGAACCTAATTTAGGTGGACTAAATTACCCCTCAGAAAAGGCCCTCTATGTGCACTCAGTACAAAAGGCATAAACCTATTCATCCTGTATTTTAAACTTATTACCTTATTCTACATGAAGTTGCTTAGTTGAGGCTTATTCCACAGTTCTTAACATTCTCCCCTCATGAATTAGGGTACTGGTAAACACTACCAAGGTATTTAACGTTTAAAGCAAGGCTCAAGTGGAAAAGTAATGTATGAGAGTATTACTTCAGTCCCATGTATGTTTTTTTGCAATCTAATATTAGATGATGCAAACATTTCATTCCATGGCTGCTGGTTCACCTTGATCCAGTTTGATTTGGTAACAACAAAGTTCTTGTGTGGAGCTTGTATGAAGGTAAATTTGACTCAGTCAAGGTATGGCAGGAAGAGAGGCAATTTAAATATCCAAATAAAGTAATTTCCACTGAACAGATTTACTCATCACAGAACTCTTCCTAAAATCTTCCTAAAATCCTATTTAAAATATCCTAAGAGGAAAAATGTCTCCTGTAAGTCAGCACATGGTAGGTGGAAAGAATCTTACATTCTGACATCTGGAACTTCTGTCAGCAGCTGACTGTGGTCTTGGTCACCTGGCCAGTTTGGCTGTCAAGGGCTGAGTCACACTAACTTGTGATCTGTCAGAAGAGAGAATGCATTTCCCAGATTGCACACATAACTTTACTTTGACACTGAACATCTCAGTTCAGCAGTTGAAATGAGATAAGACACAGAAATGAGATTTAAACTGGGTAACCTGAGCTGTCTTGTGTTGAGTCACGCTGGAGGTCCTGAGTCAATACACTAGGCCACCTCCAAACACCTTGAAGGCTTCAGTCTGCTTCAGAGTTTTCCAGGTTCCACTTGTGTTATGACTGTTTGGAGTTCAACCATATCTTCTTGGGTCATGACCTCCAAATGAAAACTTCTATAGAGCTACTACAGTTATTCATATCAATTTTATGTCCCCCATAAAAAAAAACCTTCTGAGTAAGCTTTCTCACAGATTTCAATCAGGTTATCCATGTAAGGCCAAAAGATGGTACGCACTTCTGTAATACTGAATTGTGAAGGACAAAACTGTTTCATTCTCAAATTTTATTTTTTGGATATCCAGGCACGCAATGCCTTATTGTGTAAAAAAAGAACTTGAGAAGGATGAATCCTAAGTATGAACTTTCTTTTAACATGCTAAATTATAATGGATTGATAGGATAGCTCCTTCAACCAGTGCAGCATGTTAAGGACACATTTCATGATGGAAAAATGTGATTTCAAAGTGCACTTGCCATAACCACAAAGGAGGTGGCCTTAGTTTGTCCCATAGAGAGCAAATAGCATTACAAGTGCAGTCTGATGCTCTGCTCATGACAGCGAGGTCCTAGTTTTGCTAGGCCTCAGAGAAACTGTAGTAGTTACCAATACTTTCACCAATATGACTGTCAAACCTTTTGTAGTTCCAAAGCATTCTTGTCCTTTGCATTCTCTAAAAAAGAGGAAAAAATAACTTAAAGTTGCTTTATATCTTGGTTTTAGGTAAAACAGAGTTGGAAATTATATATAGAACTCAAATGGTACAAGAGGATTAGAAGCCAGCAACAAATTTCGATGGCATTAGACACTTTTAAAGCCTTTTTCTTAGACAGACAGATTTGGGTTGCAAGAATGGAAACTTCTGTCTGTTCTGAAATCACTTAGGTGCCTTCTTTTTATTTAAACAGAAAAATTTCCCAGGAGAATAGAAATGATGTGGTGTAGGTGATCCACTCTCTGCCCACAAATAACGAACTGTCAAAGGTAGAAGAACCACCGACCTGTCATCTCTTGATGTGAACCCTGATGCCATTACTAGCTCTCCTGAAAAGTTAATAAGCCTCAACAGAAGATCAAAGTTCAGTCCTCACAGGATGGCTGGCAAGATCAGAGATACAGCTGGGATGGATCTTTGTGAACAAGCTTGTAAGCTGCAATGTATCCAAAAAAGTTTACAGAATATCAAATTCTATTCTTTGAAGAATCTATCATCTCTAAGTGAAACTAGGAAGGAGTATCACCAGTCATTTGTCATACACAACAGATTTTTTTTTTCTAGGGAGGACTACTGAAGTCAGTAGGTTTTTCTTCTAAATACAGAGCCTTATGCATGAAACTTTCAAGCACTTGTTAACTTTTCCAGCTGTAGGAACACTAGATTGCTATGGAGATAATTGGATAAATTTCGAAATTAAAAATAATTTTAAAACTGAACATTTCAATTGTTGAAAACTTCTGGAGTAGACAATAGAAGTGTCAAAAGGCTGGATATACTGTGCAATGCTTAAAATAGAAACCATGACGTATACATCAGTCATTTATATGACTGAGGTAATTTTTAGTGAGTTTTAAAGAAGTTTAAAGTGAATGTTTCTGGGTTTTTTGGTAGACAACTACTTTAATTTGTAAACATTAATTGAAAAATAATTGCATTCTTCTGGAAATTAGTTTCAACAAAAGGTACATGTATTCAGAGGACTTCTGGAGTCTATTTTAGTGACTAGGGAGTAAATTGCACCTTTTAAATATGTAAATAAGACAAGTCATTAATAGTCATTTTGCCCCTGAACACTGGACTGTAACATGAGGCCACTTTCTCCTTTATACTTGGTTATACTCATATTATGCTGATATAATGCTGGTATCTTTAGTGTTACTTGGTAAAATTTATCTAATAAATTATCATGTGTGGAAAATGATGGTAATTACTTCTCTTTATTCCAAACATCCAAATGCTGAAAGGTATAAATATAGACGTTTGTGCAATTTTTGTCAAGGTGTCCTTGAATGAGAGGATTTAAACCTCAACACTGTTGCTTGGGCCCAAGCCAAGTCATGTGTCCTCACTGGTCTTGAGGCTTTTCCTGTGAATGCAGCTGTCACTTGCCTTTGCAGTGTGTCCTAATGGGATGAGACTTCTTTGTCCAGTCTCTGCTTAGGACTATGGATGGGTAGCTGAGGCTACAGGAACCCCTAGCTATCTAGCACCTCTCACTTGAGCTTGATGATTTTTCATTGCTCTGAGACCAACTCTGCAAGAAAAAAAATCTTTTAATTATGAGATTTATAAAATATGTATTAAGCAAATGAGCTTGATTAAAAATATATACATACATCATATTTAATATAAATTATGTGCTAAGTGCAAGGGATTCATTGCCTGCCTTCTCTATATGCATAGGCTGTATTGTTTTAGCAATATTGATAAAGCTAAAGCAGTGCATTCCCCAGCCTTCTACTATATCAACATGAGCATATTGATGCCCATACAGTTTATTTCTGTTCCCTTAGGGAAACTGGGATATTAGGATTTACCTTTCCTCAGAGATTTCAAAGAGGAGTCAATTGGACTGTGGCTGTACCAAATTGTTTGCATTTTTTGCGTACTCCTGATCAAAATTGCACTGACATTTGTGCATATTCATTAGGATGGTCATGAAAATGCAATGATAATGGTGTAAAGTAGTTCTGCCTCTCATAAAACAGAGCACATTTTCCTATGCTTTTCTCTATTTAGTGATGTCCTATTTCTCTTACATGCATGCTCTGTCTCTCTTCCTCTGTTTTCTGACGTATCTGTTAAGATCCCGGGCATCATGTGCTGTGCCTTGTCAAGGAGATATGTGTCATTACAGGTGGGCTCAGTGAAGCCAAGAAGAATGTATCATGGCTGAGTTCTGCCTCCTTTTCCATCAGTGGTATAACTAATTTAGATATTCCTCTTTGACTTAGCTAGTAGGTTTTGAGTGCCCTGTAGACACTTAAAATTCTCTGGGCCTTCTTCCCCTCTAAAGCTCCCGGGAAGGGGAAAGACACTAGGAAGCATGATGTCCTACAAAGTCATGCCTCAGTCTACATAACTGGTTCAAAAACTGCCACTTGTCCTGGAAGGAGACTTTAAGGATCAAATAAATATACAACTTGGAATATATTTCCCTGAAGTAGACTGAGACCATCTAAAAGTTTGCTGCATTTAGAATGGGTGATCCTGTTCTTGCCAATACCATTGTACCCAATTTTGGCACTTGCTTGGCTCCTTGGTGAGTGGATTCAATCTGCTAAATCCTCTGGGCGGAGTGGGACTGCCTGTTTGGGCAGCAGTCAGCTGCCAGACTGGTTCTGCTGTGTCCTCTAGCAGCACCCTTTCCCTCTGTCCTAACATACTTCCTATGCTGTGTCCTTATCTCCCACTGGACTTGCTTATCATTCTTTCTAGATTGTGTTTATTGTTAAACTAGAATAAGGGCAAATCAGCTTTCCCTCAAAGAGCTACTCCACTGGGAGTTCTGTGGACAAAAACAAAGGAACTGTTTCCTCTACAGTCACTTGTCCTACCATGTGCTGTCACCCAGCACTTCGAAGGACTTTCTAGTCTTTCTCCTTTAAACATCTTTACCAGTAAAGATGCAAATCTATGACTCCTTGCTGTGACTTCTGGATTGTATTTTCATGTTTTTGATCCTATTTCTATTTTAACTGATCATATAGGAAAGATTTATGAAGATGCAGGGTCCTACTATCAATTTTCCTTTGCCATGGGATATTAATTATCGACTGACCTCTAGCATTTCACAGGACCAGTCTGTTGAAGCATTTGGCCATCATGTGAAACTTCCATTTTTTTGGCTTTTAATAGTAGATATTTTTGTTAGTAACTGAAACTAGATTTACTGCTAAGCTAAGCACTTTCTTGAACTTCAGAAAAAGGGTTTGTTTTGACATTTGACAGTTAAACTCGGAAATTTTACTGCACTTCGTAATTCTTTGGTATTTTGTTCCTTCCTGCACATCTCATAGTGCTTTGCTAAAGTTACTATCAATCTTCTCGATTTGTAGATAAGGAAACTAAGGCACAGACATGCTCAACTACTCATTTCTGAACCATGATTAGAATTTGGATTTTTCTCACTGTTTTTTCCTCTTCAGATAGCCTCCCTTAATCTACCATCTGAATTTTATTACAAGAAGGATGTCTGTTTATTTTATTTAAACTAGCCTATACTTATCCTACAATCTAGAAAAGTACAAAATCTTAGTGTATGCTAATGCTCCTCAGAATTTACAGTATAGAATAAGATGCACAAAATTACTTTATGCCAAAATGTGTATGCAGTTACAGCAGATATAATACTTGTTGAAGATAACTGGGAATAATGAACATCTCAAAGTTAGGATGATGAATAATGTTAATGTTTCACTCACAGGTGGAAGTGTAACAAGCTTAACTCTGTGGCTCTAGGGAGATGGCTGTCTCTTTAAATGCAACACACTTTTTAAATGATTCTTGAAGAAAAGTGGTGCCAGGAGCAGAGGAATTGCTACTTTAAAAAGCATGTGGTTTCTACAGGCACTGCGTGCATTTGAAAGATGGCATATAAAGGCACAGGGGAACTTTGGAGCGAAATAGTACTGACGGCAAAGTTCTTGCTCCGTATCAGTATGAAGTGGAGAGAGGACCTGAAGTCCGCTGCACTATGCTCCTGAGGCAGCTGTGCCCTTTCAGGGCTGGGGGAGTAAATAGCTCCAGGTTGCTGGAAATGATTTGAAGAGATACCTGTTACTTGAGAAGGCAAAACTGCACTGTGCTGGCACAGGTGAGCTGTGAAGGGGTGGGAGGAAGGGAAGAAAACAGGCTTACACCCAACTTGGTTTCTTCTTAGCTCCTCATGGAGGGACAGCAGCAGCTCCTCCTCCATGTCTTGCTCTTGCTGCTCATCAGAGATCTCATTGGTGCAGCAGGAAGGGTTTAATTGCTCCTCCTGGCATGGGGAGACCTTGACTGTGTCCTGTACAGGAAAAAAGGGCAGTGTGACTCTGCTCTGGAGATGATGGAGGTTCTACTTCACCATTACTGGGTCTATTACCCCAGCAGCTAGGAGAAGCACAGCAATAACAATTTCATGGCTCTGGAGTTTTTCCTCTGGGTTTCTCCTTTAGGATATATAGAATACAGAGAGCCCTTGAGAAGAATAGGGAGAGCTTTGGACTGAGGTGAGTTCAAGGTGGAAACTTTCAGAGGGAACGGAAGCTGGATAGGAAGAGAGAGAGGAAAACTAAAGATGGGAGAATTAGTGAGGACTGTGTGCTGTGAAGGAGAGGGATATGTTAAAAAGCAGAAGAAACTAGTGGTAAATAAGGATGCTGAGGGCAGAAGACAAAGGTTTGAGGGACCTGATACTGGCTGAAGAGTTCATCTGAATAGAAAGTGATAAGATCCTTACAGAAGCAAATAGGAGGAAGATTGTTTGGGGAAGGAGCATGTCCTTGGGAATGATAAATATGAGTTGCAAGAAGCAACAGGAAGGGCTGTGAAAAAAAAGTGAATTTAGAAGCTGAAGGAGAAGGATATAAATGTGGGGTTTTTGGTAAAAGAAATGATAAAGATAGGTGAATTATTTTGAGAACTGTGAAATAGGAATTTTCAGGAAGAAAAAGCAGAAGCTGAATAGGAGGAAACAACTATGATCCTGTTGTATGGTGCAGTCCTCAACTGAATACCCAGTTCATCTGTCTTCAGAAAATGGCCTAATTATATGAAACTTGGACAAATATAACTTTCCAGTTTGACAACATGTATATGTCAAGTCCACCTCCTCTGCTGTTACCTGAGGACTGTGCTGAAGACACTGACTGTAACTGAACCCAAACATGAAAGAGGAGGCAGCTGCGGAGCTGGAAGATCCCCCTTTGGAATGGAATGAAAAATTGGAAGATGATGTGGAACCATGTTTTGCTGAAAGAAGGCTTGGGGCAAGGAAGGTGAGATCAGCTTGAATGCTCAAGGTTGAGCAGGATGCTTGTTGCTTAATGATGATAAAGTGGAAGGGGGTGCCTGGTAAAGCAGCTACGGATTAAGCAGCCGTGAAATAGGGGATTAAAGGAGAAGGTTCTTTCCTTTAGGAAACTCAAGAATAGGGGCAGGGATTTGACTGAGACTCTGGAGAAGGTGTTGATAATCAGTTGATGAAAACAGAATTGATTAATTAGGTATAGATAATGTATTGAAAAGGTTGAGGGCCAGAGGATAGATTAGAGAATGTTTTTTGGAGAATGGGCTAATAAAGGAAAAGAGAAGCTGTTACTTGGACATGCCCCGTGCCGGGAACTGACAGGAAAGCAGATGATGGATTGGGGTGGGGGGAGGTGTGGAGGAAATAACAGATGCTGTGGGCAGAGAAAAGGTTGATATTAGAGCCCAAGTGCTTCAGCTGTATAGGATGGCCCTTCCTGCTTGGGCAGGCCGTTATTACAGCCTACCATGGTCATGCAAAAGGATATGTGTAAAGAAGTCCTTGCAGAGGCTTCCTTTCACTGGATTTACCATGTGGAGATGTACAGTCTAGCTCAGTATTTTCAAGTGAAGGAAGCCTGTAAAATTTGTTGCCTAAAAGAGTCTTTCGTTTCTGCCTTTCTAGTAACAAAGAAAGTTTGTGGTGCTAAAATAAGCGATGTGATGTACTGTACTTCTAAAGCTGTTAAAAGGCTCTTAACAGCTCTATAAAATACTTGCCGCCTCCTCCTGTGCTTTCAGAAAATTTTACTCTAATATTTATTTCACTGGCTTACACAGAATTTCCTCCCCTTTAAAACATAGGTTGTTAATTATTTCGGGGTTGTCATGATCAACTCCCCTCTAGCTACTAAAATATACTTGCATTGTAGTTTTATTATTACTTGCAAAATATTGGAAAAAATAATTTTGCTAGGCAGTTAAATTTGAAATAAATATTGACTCAGCTATGCAAATGGATCTTTTATGTTAATTTCCTGCAAATATTCAAATGGTGTAGTTTTACAAGAAAAAGCACTCATAAAAAGTCTTTATGAATATTCACTGAAGGTGAATTTTGAATTGTACACTTGAGCCTAATCTTTGAAAGTCATGCTGCGTGGGTTAGTCTACATAGGTCACTTCACACAATAGCAAAAACGGTAGCATGTGACTAGTCAACACTGTATAAATACAAGCTAATATTGATATAAGGTGTCTGCAGAACATGATACAAATGGAAACTTTCAATACACTGCAAAATTCTTCTGTTTTTCAGAACTCTTTATGAATAGAAGACAAGGCAAAATTGATGAACATATTAGTTGTCAAGACTTTGCTCACCTCTAATTAAAATATTATTTAAAAGTAATTGTGATGGTGCAGAACACCCATGGTGTTTTGGCGAGAGAACTGGATTATCTGAAATTCTACCTCAATAGTTCCAGGAATTATGGTTCTAAGGAATTACTTCATTTTAAGTTGGTATTATGCTGTATAATAATAAAACACACACGTGGAACCGTACACTCTCTGTGCAGACTAGTTCTGTGTCTATGGAGTTTTGAGTAAGTGCATTGCTGCATTCCTCGTCTCCCTTCATCCTTTCTTTTCTCCTACCAGATTATCATTGTTACAAAGTTGAGCACACTGAAGTTTGGAAACGGTGCCATTTAGTTTGCCCTCTATGCAAACTTAATTAGTCCCTGTGGTTTTACCATGTCCAACAAGATGCTCTACTGACCTCCACTGAGCATGTGCAAATTGGTATTTTTGGGGGCTTATAACTTCATTAGAGAAAGATGACTTCTCATACCAAATCCCTCCTTTAGAGCACATAAATTTTAGACATGTGGTCTTCAGAATTTTCCAGTTGAGGCAGAGACTGCTGTATAACAAACTAGGCTTTATGTTTTCTTTTCCTTCCTGCCCCAGTGGGTCCTGAGGCTGTGCTAACCATCGGTTAAGAAAACAGCTGGTATGGAAAGTTTTTTTGGATGATGCTATCTGCCATGGATAAGGTGCTGAATCATTAGGGTCAGGCTCCCAGTTACATCACAACTTTCTGACGCAGGTCAGATTCTCCGATGGCATCTGGCACCCCAGTGGCTATTGAAGACTTTCTTATCTGATGAGATGAACAGTCGTGCAAGCTAACAAGCTAAGCTAGAAGCTTGAAGCATTCAAATTAGGCCATTTTTCTTGTGCCACAGTTCTAATTCTGTTAAACAGGCATAATGAATTCTTCACAAAAATTCATTGCATAGTAGTAGCCCACGCTTTCTTGCCTGGTGGGATTCCCTGTTTTCATATATGTGTATTAAAGAGCCTTCAAAACACTCTTGTGAACAGGATCCACAATATTCCTTGCAACATCACTCTCAGGTTTTTCCGTTTGTGGTACATTTTATTTTGTGTACTTGTTCCTGGCTGCAAAGGCCTTTGGATGCTTTCTCATCTATTTAATCTCCTGCATGTAGCTTAATCATTTTACTCCTGAAGAACAATGTTGCCCTTGACAAAAACATGGTGATCCTTGACCTGGGTAATTGTGCTGTTGGCCTGCAATGTGGTTTTGCAAGGTTTGTACTATTGTCTTATGTATTTGGATGAAATATGTAAAGGGGTAAATCGTGATCTCTGCTGGGCTGGCTATCTTTGGGGATGGAGGGTGTAACATGAGTCAGGGCCATTCTCCCAAAAGGAGCACTGACTGTGAAAAATACTACGGTGTACTTGGGAGGTGGTGGGGCTGTCAAGTATTTGCAGGATATAACAGAAAGTGTGTTTTGTGATGAATGTTCTCTGAACTTCCTTTCAGATACCTGTTAGACCTGCAAGGATTCTTGGAGCAGGCCTTGCTGGTTGCTCGAAAGAGGTGGGACAGAGCAAAACCTGATTTTTATATTTCTGGAATCTCAAGAAATACGCACAAGTCAGAATCTGGTATCTTCGGTCACTTGGTAAGTTCCCATCTTTGTCAGGTGCGTGCTCCATGACTCATAGCAGTTCCCATCTTGTTTGATGTCCTGAGATGATAGCTAACGTCTGGGATTTTATTACTGCATTGTTTTCTGTCTGTTCTCTTTCCATCATGGTCTAAAAGACCTGGTTTCTTCCTGATGTGCAAACAGTCTCACTGTTGTATTATTGATGGCACTCCTATAGTTAGCCTATGGTCTAACTATATTTGTCTAGAAATGCTTTATGTGCTGAGGTGTTGCACCATGCCTCAGACCAATGTTTTCCCCCCATCCCTTCTGTGGTAAACAAAGTTCTTTATACTTAAATAGTTTTGGGAAGGTAATTCTGACAACAGAGCTACAATGTTTAATGACTACCAGAACATGAGAACACTGCAAAGTGACTGATAACACTTTAGCAGGAATTACTGTTTATCTTTTATGACCTTAGGAAAAAGATCTGTATTAAAGCAGAGATGTTCCAGGAACAGTCGAGCAGCTTGTCTGATGTGGGATGAAGGGCTTGTTAAAATGCATTGAGAGCTATGACAGAGGATGATTTCTTAGCAATTGTATATGTTGGCAAAGAATTTTGTCACTATGTAGCTAGTAAAAGTCCAAACATGCTAAGGTGACAAGTTACTGGAGGCTATTTCAACAAAATTGTCAGGAAAGATACCAGCCAGGTTGCAGCTCATGCAACTTCCATAATAAAGATAAAATTTATAGATGCTTTATACATCCTCAGGGGAGGTATTAATTGACGCTTCTCTGCCCAGAAATACATATAAACAACCTATTGGAGCTCATGCTCAGCTCACTGATGACAACTTTGCAGCTCATTTGTGTTTCCTTTGCATAGCTGTATCAAAGATATGAGGTTCTTGCCAAAAACATCTGAAGGTCCTGACAATGCTGCTTCTTTGCACTTTTTTTGCTGTGGAAAGCGTACCTATGACACTTACCTGCCCTTGTTCTTGCTCTTCTGTCAATCCTCTGACTTCAAACTCCCACCCTGGTTTCAGTGTGTAAAAGAAATTCACAGAATCGCAGAATGGTAGGGGTTGGAAGGGACCTCTGGAGATCATCTTGTCCAACCCCCTGCTTGAGCAGGTACACCTAGAGCAGGGGGCACAGGACCGAGTCCAGGTGGGTTTTGAATGTCTCCAGGGAAGGAGACTCCACAACCTCTCTGGGCAGCCTGTTCCAGTGCTCTGCCACCCTCACAGTAAAGAAGATTTCCTCATATTTGGGTGGAACTTCCTGTGTTCCAACTTTTGCCCACTGCCCCTTGGTCCTGTGGTTGGGCACCACTGAAGAGCCTGGCCCCATCCTCTTGATGCCCACCCTTCAGATATTTATAAGTATTGATGAGATATCCCCCCCCAGTCGTCTTTTCTCCAGGCTGAACAGACCCAGGTGTCTCAGCCTTTCATCATGAGAGATGTTCCAGTTCCCTGACCATCTTCATAGCTCTCTGCTGGACTTGCTCGAGCAGTTCCCTGTCCTTGAACTGGGGGGCCCAGAACTGAATTCGTTCCCCTTCCTCTGAAAGTCTGACCCTAAAACTTGAGAAAAGCAGACCCTGAGACAGCTAACGCGCTGCTTCCAAAACTTGACCAGGCAGACCTTGCCAAGCGCACTCTGCGGGCGCCTGACGCCCCGCCGAGGCCGGGCCGCGGCCTGAGGAGAGCCGCCTCGCTCCTCCCGAGGCGACGG